>CATIWQ010349986.1:0-49748 GCA_949673415.1 Euphorbia schlechtendalii | reverse complement strand
TTGCTTATACTTTACTTGTTGCTAAACGTTTGAACTCTGATACTCCTATCTGCTTTAGAGATGCTAAGTTGCACGTGTAGGATCCGGTAGGGTGATAAAATAGATCAGAGGGGGGTGAATGACTCTTTTTCTGAGTTCACTGTTGTGAGCGGACGACGTTTTGTTGGTCACGCACGGACACCACGAGGCGCCGATTCCGTGAGATGGGGTGTGGGGTTTTAGAAAACATTGCGACAGAGCGCGTTGGAAAAGAGGTTCCCTTATAGGAGACCTTGGTTTGTTTGAAGATGCGTTGCTAATTCAAAAGACTCGAGATCAAAATCTCTAGTCTGTGTTATAGAGTCACCACCCGGATCAGCTCTTCCGGGAAATTTCGGTACAGCTTAGATCCGTATGCCTAATCCGTACCACAAAGTAGAGATTCGGGTCCAGGATGAGTTAGCTATTTCGTCATCATTTGAGTTAAATTACACTATGAATGAGAAACCACATTTATAATATTCGAATTAAACTAGATGTTTTCAGTTTAAGTTTATCGCGCATGTATAAAACAGTAAATTCAAATATCAAGCATCAAGTAAATGCGGAAAAAAAGTAACGATTAAAGGTTACATAGCCTCGGGGGATACAACCGCCCGCCTAGTCTATAAATTACAATTTATGTACAAATATATACAATACCCGAAGGAAATTAAATCCTAAGATCTAACTTGCATCCACAAATGTCAACACAAGGGATATCACATTTGTTCGATTTTGATTTTAGCGAGGCCCGTCTGCCCTAATTAAAACATTGATGATTTAAAGTTGTTACTTGGAATAAAAATGGTTCATTTTTATACAAGTATGTTGGTCGATTTTATTATTGAAAATGACTGCATGGTAATGTGGTGAGGACTGTTATCCGGGAATACGTTTTATTCCCTTCGTGGGGGTGACCTAAAACAACATTTATAAATTTAAATCTAGGTCAAACATGTATAATATAGTCATCGTTCAGATTAACAACGGTGACGATGTCATTCATATCGTTATCGACTTCCCTGTGACGGGCGATACCGATATGAACGGCCCGAAACGCTTCCGTTGCTATTCCGAACTTTAATTAACAAATTAACATGTTAATAAATCACATATAAATCCAAAATAATTACTTGTTACCCCCGATGATGTATTTCCAGACTCAGGATAATCTTAGCAGGTCATTTGTGGGCTTAAACGGCTTGAAACGGAGCGAAACAAAGCAAAATCGCATTCTGCCAGCTTGATATCATTAACGGCATCAAGATGATATCGTTAATGATATCCTTTGATATCGTTGACGATATCGATTCTCCAGACCTGCATTAAACATGCAAAAACAGCAAAACATAGCAAAAACCCTACTCCTAACTTCAAATGACCATAACTTTTGTTATACTTAACAAATTTTGATGATCTTTATCATTCCGGAAAGCTCAAGATGTGTAGAATATGTTAATGTAAAGAAAATTTCAAAAAAGATTGAAAATAATACTGAAAATCGTGAAAGACAGAATGGTGCGCAAAAAAGAAAAAAATCAAAAACAAAATGAAACTTCAAAAATAAACGTATGTAAATGTAAGCACGACTCTAGGTACTCAGAGACTTACCCAGTAACTATGAATCTGCTTTGTTTGGTCCACAAAAAAAACCCGGAAAATCCTCCTTGTTTCTTTGGTTCGGTTTTTGCATCTTTTGACAGGAATGGAGATTAGAGGTCTCCTTTTTGATGGAAGGCAATGCTTCTAGTGAATGATTTGTGAAATGAGAAAGGGAAGAACAAGTGTTACTTCCTCCCTTGGGTTTTGATTTTAGAAATGCTCTAAAATCTCAAAGTTTTGAAGTTTGTTTGTGGTGTTTTTGTTTAGGATTTGTGGTAGCTTTTGCTGAGATTTTTGCAAGGATTAGGAGCTCTCTCTTCTCTGGAAAGAAGCCTCACCTCTCACTCCTTCATTCCTTTCTTTCATTGTGGCTGAAACCTTTGTTTTTGTGGACTCCCTTCAATCCAAAAGTCCAACTTTTCCAAGTGATTCACCCACTAATTTTGTCTCATTGCCCCATTTTTCCACCCATAATTGTTAGCAGCCAGTTGATAGGCTATTTGGAGGTAAAAGTGTGGATTTATGTGTGAGAATTGGACTTTTCTGTTGAATAATGCGAGGCCTGCCTTTTCTGATTGTCTGCATAATCGATATCATTAACAATAATGGGTGATATCGTTAACGATATCCATTGATATCATTAACGATATCTATCTATATCATTAACGATATGGAGAAGCCCAATGAGCTTTTCTTGGTTTGGGCTTTCAAAGGGGATAAAAGGCCCAAAGAAACAAGGCAGATGATTTCCGAGTGATTTTAGGACCCTGCAAAATGTGAAATGCTAACAAGGGAAATTTATAGCTTCATCATCGAACTCGTGAGTCAGGAATAAAAATCCCGTGCTCACACTCGCTAAACCTCGCCATCTTTAGCGATGCTGCCTCGATAACTTTTGCGAGGCCTACCTTCAAACCTGGGATTCAGTCTCCCTCGGGTTCTTATTTTTTAACGTATTTTCGTATTTTTTTAATTAATTAATTTCTGAATAAAATTAAATAATTTTATTGAAAACGTCCTTTTAAATTTAGAGACGATGAGGATTCCCATTTGGATACGTCAAGATACTCAAAAATTGTGTGATTCAAGGATATAATCCCGAAAAGCCATCATCATTGAACGCGTGAGCTGGTACAAAATCCCATGCTCACAGCTGCCCCTCGTGTGATCATCGCTGGCTGTATAACTAGTATGATCACACGAAAAGAGTGTAGGGATAGAGAGAATACCTGACAGGTGTGGTTAATGACTCCTCATTCCCAATTGATGATAACATAGGCTTTCCTTTCTGGCACTGTGTCTTCATAGGGTTACCCGTCTCTTTCTTCGGAATCTCTTTATGCTTGATGCCCCTTGTGGGCAGGTCGATCATTTCTTTCTGCAGTGTCCCTTTAGTGGCAACCGTTTCATTCTTCGGTTGAGGTCATTGTGTTCCCCTGAATTTGTTTCAAATGCGATCTTGAATTTTCTTAGTAGTATTTCGATTTGTTCTCTATGTCAAACCAAGAAGATAATGTAAATAAATATTTCATGATGAATGTTTTAATTATTTGATTGAGTTTATGTGAAGCAAAAATTTTTGCCCCTTCAATCAAAAATTAAAACATCGAGGAATAAATGAATTAAATGAGTTTGAGGAATATTGGGGATGTCCCGTGCAACGTTCCGTAGTGTTAGGAGACTCCCATAATAAAATAAGTAGATAGGTGAGGCCCAATTATTTTCTTTATAAATAGGGCTCCCCTTCTCTATTCTTTCACTATTCACACTCTTTTTCTCTCTCTAAACACTCTCGCTCTCCCTTCTCTCTAGCAAATATGCTGTCAAAGGTCGCTGGCAGGGCACTTCGTTATACCTCTAACCTCACTCCTCAGCCTATTGATGACCCTAGCATATTTTCTATTGATATTGACGCCGCATATGGTTTGACAGCGAGCGACACTATGCTAGGTTTTACAATTACTTCCCCCATGGAGACGTTGGATCTTGATTTTTCAGCTCAGCCTCACCTTTCTCGAATTGAGGTATTTGCTAATAACATTTTTATATGCAATTTTATCCTGTTTAGGAACTAGATTGGAACTGATCCTTCAACCATGTCGCGAAATTTTAGCCTAGAAAAATAACAAAGATGAATTTAGGTCCGCCGGAAAAATTCTGATGGAGGCCATCAAAAAATCCGACGAGGGCTTGACCCTCGCCAAACCTTCTGGCGAGGGTCCCTTAAGTCCCTGGCCAGAGATGCCTGGCGCGGCTCGAGGGCTTACCGGATTTTCCTAGCGGCGTCTCTCCGGGCCCTAGTCGCTCCTCTACGTAAAATTTTTTTCATATACATATATATATATATTTTTATTATTTTTTAAAAGAGATTGGAAAATAATTAAAACTTAGGGTCCAAATGTCTTTTGGATCCGAAAAATTTTTTGAAGGAAAAAAATTGTCCAAAAGATAATCAGACTCAGGTTCCAAACTTGTTTTAGACCCAAGAATTTCTGAGGACTTTTAAGAAGCGTAGGAATAGAAATGATTCAAAAATAATAAAGTTCAGGATCCAAACGTGTTTTGGATCTAAATTATTTAAGAAAAAATTGAAAGAAAATATATTTGATGCGTTTTTGCGTTTAATTAAAAAAATGCGTATTATTTGATTTGCAGTCCCCCACGCTCCGTCATACTGGTGGGTATTCTACCATCCAGGCATGGTATCGTGATGCTTCTTCTCACCCCGAGCTTGTCCAGGCCATCGAGGCCACCGGTTTCGGTCCCCTGGCCCGATCCTTACGGCCTATCTTATTACCATATGCGACATCGGTTGCGCTTACTCAAAGGCGGTGTGATATTTCACACTCCTTCCACCTTCCGATCGGAGAGGTTGCTGTCACTCCTTCCGATATCTTGGAGATCACCGGTCTATCTTGGATTGGTACTGTGAATCGGTTTGACGCCTTCTTGAAGCGGTTCTTCAAGGCACCCACCACCTGCCGTCGCATTAGAGACACGCTCGGTGTTGATCCTAGAGGCCGGGCCTTGAGTTACAGGGCGTTGTTTGATCACTGGACGGGCAGACAGTCTGTTTCAGAGGCCGAGGTTCCTCTTTACATCCGGTCATTTTTTGCCACCCTATTGAGTGTGACATTTTTCCCGATCTCGAATAGCGAGATCAACTATAGGTTGATTGAGCCGTTAGCGGACTTGGATGGATTTAGTAGCCTTAACTGGCCGTGGGCGATCTTGGCGCATACTTATTTTACCCTTGACTTAGTCGTTCGAGGTCGTTTGCGAGTGTTGCGTTGCTACCCCATGGCTCTTCAGGTATTATTTGCTTACTTTGTGATCTGTGTATGTCAGTTATTGATTGATTACCTTAATTGATCCCTTTATTTTATAGGCATGGGCTTTCTTTCATCGGTTCCTCCCCGCTCCTCAGTTTGCTGATGCTTCGGAGGATGCTCCGTGTATGGCCCGAATATGCTCATCCTTTGAGGGGGATATTTTAGATTCTGCTGATTACTATCAGTATCTCTGTGGGCTGACTCTTGAGCAGGTGATGGACATTGTTTCGATGGATATGATCACCTTTTTTTTATTCTGAGTTTGTTGTTCTTTCTTCTCATGTGGAGCACAACCCATGGAGAGGTCTCCCAAGCTATCATATGGCGAAGGAGATCCGGTGAGACATGGACTGCTGTCACTTCATCCTTGAGGGGCCCAAGACCTGTGAGTGGTACCTGGGTGAGCGTATTCAGTTCTGGTGGACTAAGCCAGTATCCGATAGGCGCATTCTGCTTGCGCCTCCCATCAGACTATTTTGGGCGCACTTGGTGATCACTGATCCCGATGAGCGACAGATTCTCTTTGAGGAGCATGGCATGAGGCTCTCCGAGCGGCATGGCGACTACGAAGCCTTCATTCAGGAGAGACTGCTACTGCTTCACCCACCGACTCAGGCCAAGCCGGAGCGATCCCCCGCTCGAGTTAGGGGTCCAATAGTTGATGGTGATTCTAGTACAGGTGCTAGCGGCATTGGAGTGGGATGCCGGGTATGAAATGTGTTAATTGTTTTATCCATGTTCATCCTGTTTCCGGCTGTTTATCTATCTTTGTAAGAATTTGCTTGGAAGAGGGTTCGAGTGCTTGGTTTGAATGCTGCGGTCGAGGATGCGAGTACATCTTTAGGCATCATTAAGGGGAGGTTTACGATTCCCCTTGACTCTACATTCTACTTGATGGGTTCTATGGGGACCTCAAGGCAGGTGCCTCTTCCCCGAGCTACCATACATTAGCCTACGACCCTTCCGACATTACTCACGTGAGTTTTAGATTGAAAGCGATTTTTGGGGATGTCTTAACATTCGTTTACTCATTTCTTTCCTTTTGCAGGTCATACGTGAGGAGATGGATAGGATGGCTTGACATTCTTTTGCACTGAGGGACCTAATACTTTCTTAGCATGAGATTACACGCGTACATTATTTTTCTCAACCTGGCATATGCAATGCATGAAATGTCATGTTATTATGTATATGGATGTGATTTTTGTGATATGTTTTATGACTGTAGGATATGACGATGAGGAGTGAGATTTCGAGCGACGTTACCGAGAGCTTGACGGTCATTTTCAATCACTGGATATTAGCCATCAAGGTCTAGATGCTCGTTACCATGGCCTTGAGGTTAGCCATCAGGACCTGGGAGTCCATTATAAGGGTTTGGAGGCTCGACACCAGAGTTTGGAGGCTCAATACCAGAGTTTGGAAGCTTAGCATCAGGAGTTACTACGGAATAACGCTGTTGCAGAGCAGGCTTGAGTGGAAGTGCGGGCTTCTACCTCGGGTTGTCATCAGCCTCTCACATTTGATCTCAAATCCCTACTTGATGACGTAGACGATGGCTCGCTCCTTCCTCCACCTTGGGACACCGGTTATCTTTACGCTCCGCAGCCTCCTCTTGTATCCGGTTCAGAGGATGGTGCCCCCAGAAGACTAGGTCCTGAGGATTTTGAGATATCCACCATGTTGCCCTGAGATTCGGTGGGTGGAGATAACACGTAGGCGGCGTATGCTTAGGAGTTCCCTTTTTAGCTTTTTACTTCATTTTCTTCTTTTTAGAACATGACCTCCTTTTTTTTAGCTCTGTCTTGTAGAATTTTTGAAAACTTCGGATTTATGAAAGAAAAGGGGATTTTGGCCATTGGGTGCCAGGTCCTCACATGTAGTGTTTTATTTTAAGAATATGAATGCTTTTTTGTGAATGGTTTTTTGTATATGTATGAATGAGTATTAATGCTAATACATGTGATTAATATGTGTGAGGAACACCGATTTTGAGGGATTTCCTTTAGCTTTTTTTCTTTCTGATGTTGACTCATAACGAGCACCTTAGGGTCTTCCTCCGCACCGTCCGGGGACTCGATTGGCAGAAGATTGAGAGCTTTGGTCTACGGGGTCTTCAATACCTTGCTTCCAGACCTGTGAATATGACCTTCATTTGTGCTGTTCTGAAGTTTTGGGATCCTGCTACTCATGTTTTTTGTTTTACCGACTTTCAGCTTTGCCCCTTGATCGAGGAGTTTCATGCTATCCTGGGGCTTCCTTTTCCGAAGGAGTTGACGCCAACATCCCCTGTGAGGCTTTCCTTCGCCCTTCCTTCTTTCCAATATGGGGGTGAAGATAAGCTGAAAGGTTTATAGAACCTGGAATCTAGTGGGCGCTTTTTATCAGCTCCCCCTGATTTTGGTGGCTTCCAGGTTGAAGCTTTCCTTAGCTGGTGTGAGACTACACCTAGCATTCATCTAGCGTGGCCTTCGATGGTGGCTCTACTTGTTTTGGCGAAGTATGTTTGTGGGGTTGGAGCGGTTGCCCCTTTTCGTCTATTGCCAATTATTGACCCACTTTCTACAGGTCTCTCCTGTGCGGCTTTGGCTTTAGCTGAGAATCTGGTTCACTTAAACACTGCTTCGGTGAACCTGGACTTAGTAAGAGACCATTTCATCTTACTCGAGGTAATTCTCTTCCTTTGCCATTTTCTTTCATGGTTTTCATTGTTTGTTTAAACAAATGAATTAATGTAGGTATGGCTATTGGAGAAGCTTCGCTTGGCTGCTGATCCGCGTTTAGGGAAAACTCGGTATCTCGCTTCGCATTACGGTCCTCGATGCTTTACTAGGAAGGACAATCACTTGCTGAGTGAGGGTGCTTGGGTCGAGATTTTGGGTTCCTATCAAGCTTCTGAGATCCGCTGGCTCAGTCCTTGGTTGGAGATTCCATTTGTGGTTACTGACGTCCATGATTCAGGTATTTTGCTGATGGGGTTGTTCGACGTCACATCGTATTCACCTTCCCGTCTTTGCAGGCAGTACAGGCATCAGCAACGGGTCCCTCGGTCTCTATGCTTGACTCATTTCCACGACTCCGGTCCTGACACACTTGATGCTATGCAGGGGCTTTGGGCACGTTCTCGAGTCGTTATACTGGATTACACTACCCCGGAGACCATCGATACTGATGAGTTCCACCATGGATGGCTTGGCAAGATCAAGGTTCTCCTCGATGTGGATCAGCACGTTATGGTGTCTCGTGAGTGGGAGAGGGATGAAGATGGTTTGGACCCCCTTCCTCATACTTCGAGGAAGCGTGCACGGTGGATTGACTGGCACCCTTAGATCTTATTTATTTTTGCCATTTGTTTTTTGACCTTTGTTTTTGGCTTATTCTTGGATTGCTCTTGACATTATGAAATTTTGTCGAACTTTATTTTATTTACTTGCGATATTCTGTATGCACACATTCATATAAACATAAACATAAATCCTTGCAAACATAACACATTTCATTGAAAGACTTTAAAAAGGGTACAAGTTTTTCAATGATTTGAGTCCTGCCACCAGTTAGCCTAGAGCAGGTTTTCTAACTCGCGGTCCCTCTATTCCTCACCATGTACTAATTTTTTCCTGAGCCGCCATTCATGGGTTTTCAACTCAGTAGACATTTCTGGTTTTTATACAAGAATGGTCCTAATTATTGCCCTGGTAGCCAAGTGCCATCTGGCGGACTTGTTTTTCTCTCTTTTTTTGTGTACCGCTTTTGTAAATTTATTTCTTTTATTTTTATACTTGGTAGTGCTTGAGCTTATCTTGATTGATCGGATTGAAAAATTCATTTCCATCCGTATCCATGATTTTGGTGGCTCCTTTGCTAAAAATTTTCTTTATAACGTAAAGACCTTTCCAGTTTGGGTAAAATTTTCCCCGTTGGCCAACATTTGAAGTCTCATTTGTTTCAGAACTAAGTCTCCTGCTTTTAACTGTTGGCTTCTGGCCCTAACTCGACTGTTGTATGCCCTTGCCATGTGTTGTTGGTACATATGCAAATGATCTAGTGCCTTTAGCCACTGTTCGTCAATCATGTTCAACTGTTCAAATCTGGCCTTTACCCATTTTAACTCTTCTAACCTCGCCTCCAGTGCTACTCGAAGCGATTTCACTTCCATTTCAACCGGTAAAACTGCTTCCATCCCATACACTAACGAGAAAGGGGTCTAATTGGTGGGAGTTTTGACACTCATTCTATACCCCCATACTGCGAATGGCAACTTATCAACCCAGTCTCTGTAGGTAACAACCATCTTGCTCAAGATTTTCTTAATCGACTTGTTGGATGCTTCTACTGCTCCATTAGCTTTTAGCCTGTATAGTGATGACCAATGGTGCTCGATCACATATTTCTTCATTAGGTTTGATGTGGCTCTTTGGAATTGAACCCCATTATCTGACACAATGTGATGCGGGATACCATATCGGGCGAATATATGCTTTTCAATGAACTTGGCCATCTTCTTAGCAGTGATGTTGGTGTAAGATTCGGCTTTTACCCATTTTGAAAAGTAGTCGACTGTTACTATAATGAAGTGATATCCATTAGTTGAGTTGGGTCGAATCTCGCCAATGATGTCGATGCCCTATGCTGAGAATGGCCAAGGAGTAGATAAGCTATGGAGTTCGGATGGGGGTAGATTACTGATATCCCCATAGATCTGGGACTCGTGGCATTTTCATACTTTCGATACGCAGTCCATGACCATTGTAGTCCAATAGTACCCTTGGCATTTTATTTTCTTGGCCAGTGCCATAACATTCATGTGTGGCCCATAATCTCCTGAGTTCATTTGCCTCATGATCAACAGTGCCTCCTGTTCTGTAAAACATCTCAATAGCATCCCTTCTGATGTTCGTTTGAACAAGTCCCCTTCTACTAGATGGAACTGAGTCGCTAGCTGCCGCAATGATGTTCTTTCAGAGTCTGTTGCACCTTCTGGGTATTCCCCATCTTGTAAAAATTTGATGATGCCGGAGAACCGATTCCCAGTTGCTTACTGGTTCACTACTTCCACTAGGAGACAGTAGAAGGGTTGTTTGGCCGTTTACAGTACAACGGGTTTGATTGACTGAGTTCCAAGGCCTTCCCACATCGATGCTAGTGTAGCAAGTGCATCTGCCATCTGGTTTTCATCCTTGGGTACGTGTTTGAAGATGCATTTGGAAAATGTTTGTGAGATTTTCTATAATGCTTCCACGTAAAGATGGAGTGATTCCTCTCTTATTTCCCAATCGCCAGTGACTTATCTTATAACCAGAGCTTAGTCTCCAACCACCGATACTTCTCTTGCCCGTGCCTTTCGAAGTGCCTCTAACCCAAACAGGCAAGCCTCATATTCTACCTCGTTGTTTGTTACTGGGAATTCCAATCGTTTGGAAAGGGGTATAATTTCATTTTGTGGTGTTATCAATACAACACCGAGGCTGGCTTCGTTTTTGTTCATTGCCCCATCGAAGAACATTTTCCATTCTGCGCCTGCATCTTCTATCAATGCTAGTTTCTCATTTGGAAATTCAAGATTTTCAACGTAATCAGAGTCCAAGGGTTGATTTACCAAAAATTCAGCGACGGCTCATCCCTTAATGACTTTTTTGGTCACATATTCAATGTTGAATTCAAATAATAACAATAACCATCGTGAGAATTTTCCAGCTAGTGTTGGTGACTGGCATAAATACTTCATTGGATTTATCTTCGCTACGGCTTTTATATGATAAGATTGGAAGTAATGGCATAGCTTCTTTATCAACCAAACCATCGTTGTGCAGATTTTCTCTACTAAGGTGTAGCGTGACTCATACTTGAGTAATTTCTTGATCAAGTAGTAGACTGCATGTTCACTTCTATCTTCGTGTTCTTACATAAGCATGGCTCCTACTGATGATTCCTCAATGGCTATGTGTAGGATTAGGGGCTTTCCAGGCTCTAGCGGGCGAAGGACGGGTGGGCTTAACAAGTATAGTTTGATTTTGTCAAACCCTACCTGACATTGGTCATTCCAAACTACTAGTTGGTCCTTTCGTAGTATTTTGAAGATTGGCTCGTAGATGGAAGTGAGTCTGGCGATAAACCTGCTTACATACTGTAGATACCCTAGTAAAGATCAGGCTTCTTTCTCAATTTTCGGTGTTGGCATATCCCAAATGGCTTTGCTTTTATCAGGATCCATCTCTATTCCTTTTTGGCTGACTATATGTCCCAAGAGTTTCCCTGAAGTGACCCCAAATACGCACTTTTTCAGGTTCAAGCGTAGATTGTATTTCTCGGTTCTGGTGAGAAACTTGTCTAGTACAGCTGGATGTTCCTCTCTAGTGTTAAATTTCACAAGCATGCCATCAATATAAACTTCCACTTCCTTTTGGATCATATTATAGAGGAGAATTGTGACGGCCCGTTGATATGTTGCACCAGCATTTTTTAAACCAAATGGCATTACCTTGTAGCAGTATACGCCCCATTCAGTGATGAATGCTGTCTTGATTTTGTCAGTTATAGCCATTAGTATATGGTTATATCCTGAGAAGCCATCTATAAAGGAATACATTGTTGCCCTTGCTGTGTTGTCGACCAGTATATCGATGTGGGGTAAGGGGAAATCATCCTTTGGGGAGGCCTTATTTAGATCTATGAAATCTATACAGACTCTGACCTTGCCATCTTTCTTTGCCACTAGGACTATATTGGCTAGCCACGTCGGGTATTCAACTACTTCTAAGAATTTAGCTTCAATCTGCTTTGCTAGTTCAGTCTTGACCTATTCTGCCCATTCAGGCCTAAAACGACGTAGTTTCTGTTTTACTGGTTTGATCCGAGGGTCAGTTGGGATACGATGTTCTGCGATCTATCTGTCCACTCCAGGCATGTCCTCATATGACCAAACAAACATTGCCACGTGACGTTTAAGTACATTTGTGATCTCTCTTTTTTCTTCAGGATTCAAATCATTGGAAATTGTCACCATTTTTTGTAACTCATTTATACCCAAGTTAATTTCGTTTAATGATGTGTCATGAATGTTAAAGACGTTATGTGTATGGTCATATGAATGCATGGTGCCGTCAAGCAAAACGTGAAACATGTAAGCAAAATTGTCATACTTTATTGAATGAGCCTCATAGGTAAAATTATCAAAAACATTAGAAATATTCATTGTTACATCATCAATTTCCTCCTCCACAGGCGGAGGGGCTTCAGTTATTGCAGCAATAGGTGCGTCAGCGGTAGGTTCTGCCTCAAGAGTGGTCTATACCAGCTTCTCGATGAGTAGCTTGATAGTGCCCGGTAGATCTTGGTCTCGCGCATCGCCTTTCTTCATCAACTCGTTAACAGCCTTAGTGAAAGCTACCATCGCATCTTCCAGCACTTCATCCTTTCCAGATTCCTCGATCGGGGTTATCGCCAGAATTGGTGTTTCTTCAAGTTCAACATAAATAGGGGACTCAATCAGCTTGCTGGTCGTGAAGACAAACACATAATTGAATATTTCCAGTCCTTTGACTTCTTCCCCATTCTGGATTTTCGGTTCCGACTCTCCCAGGTATGTCTTAGTGCCTTCCACTTCGTAGACGCTTACCATGTTACAGAACATGGGGCGTTTGTGCTTGTACATTTTCATACTCAGGGTGAAACCCAGGCCCAACACCGGTGTGTCAAGAATAGGATTAATGGCCTTGATAATCCCTTGATGATATTTTCCCAAGCCTTTTCCAGGGATAAAACCCTGCTTCTTCATCTGAGCTCTAAGGCTTCTAAGGAAAAAATGATATCCCTTTGGGGTTCCTCGCCCCTTCTTCTTTTCTTTAGTGGTTGTTACCACCCTCAGCCCTTGCATTGTTCTCTCCTCAAATGCGACAGCCGCCATCATTGATTCCTCATCAGCCTCGATCATCACTAGTCTCCCTTTATGAATAAGCTTTATCTTCTAGTGCAGAGTAGAATGGACTGCCCCTATTGCATGGATCCATGGCCTGCCTAGAAGTAATGAATAAGTTACTGGAATATCCAGCATAGTGAATTTCACATTGGAGGTCACTCCTCCAGTGGTGACCTCTGCTTCAAAGTTGCCTACTACACCCCTCTTCGAATCATAGTAGGTTCGAATCACCGTGTCAGATTTGGCGAGCATATCCTCCCTTAGCCCTAGGTGAGGTAAGACTTTAAGAGGACAGAGATTGAGAGCCGAGCCATCATCTACCATCACACATGGTATCGCGTGATAAAAAATTTGTACCTTGATAAATAAGGCCCGATTATGCAATCCTAGTTCTTGCGGTAGCTCCGAATGATCAAAAGTTATGGATGGCATTTGAGGGGGAGCAATTCCTTCCCCGATGGCAGCGCACATCTTGATTACTGAGGTTGTAGGCGTGGCAGGCATTTCCATCAACCTCTTGACTAAACCCATCCTATGCTTTTGTGACATCTCAAGCAACCTCCAGATGCTGTATTTGGCCTGAGTTCCCTTCAACTGATTTACCAAAGGGTCTATATCTAACATGTCTTCATCCACCTTTAGGGGTAGAGGTGGCTCGGGATGCTCCCTCGCTGTTTCCTCCGGCCTGGAGTCATTGAGCTGTACAACTTCATCCCTTCTGAAGACTCTACCACTCCGAGTAACCCTTATTACCCCATTCTCCATCACTCTTGTTTCCCTAAACTCGACCCAAGGATACTGGTCATATCCATCCTCTTCTTGGCCACGTCACCCCTTCAACTTGTAAGAATCCAAGTTTATGGGCTTCTTCCCACCAGAAATGATCTCTCCCTCAGCCAAGGTTCTTTCTTCGAGTTTCCTTTTCCTTCTCGACTTAGGAATATATGCATCACGATCAATGAGCCACCTTGTTAGTGCTTTCCCGGATTCCACCTTCATTGCGTCCCTTCGTGGTTCACCTCCCTCCACTGAGAACACTTCTTCCAAAGGATCATCCTCGATGCCTTCATCTTCATCAACCACTACATTCACCACCGGGTTAGACCGAGATAGCATTGCTAGCACAGAATTAGTGGGTATCCCTGATCCCACTACATGGACATTGTGGCGTCTGAATGTGAACTCCCTGTCGAGGTGATGAGCATGGTATGATAGCTCATCAAAATCTGGGACTGCTAGCCTTGATAAATAATAGTGGTACCAATCCTGGGACCCCCTTATTATCAGTTATACTCCTGAAAGTTCAGATGGTCTCCTGATCATCACCAAATAGATAAAATTCCACTGCTTTATATAGGCAATGAGTGATTCTCCTTCCCTCTGTACACAAGCGAACAGATCTTGCATGGTTTGTTTCGGAGGTTATAGAAATACAAACTCCGTCTGGAACTCTACAACGATGTAATTCCAGTTGCTCTTGGTCTCAACCAACTGCATTTCGTACCACTGACTTACTACTCCTACTAGTGAGCACGGAAATAATGTAGCTATCATATCTTGAGAAAGGCCTTATGCTCAACATAGGATATAAAACTTGGATAAGGAGAACACGGTGTGTCATTCTCGTAAAAAATTGAAATTTCGGCTAAGCTAAAACTTGCCCTCCGGACTTCTTTCCATTCTCTAATCACTCGATTGCTTGACTCAGACTCAAGCATCTCCATCACATCGTCTGAGTCCATCCCTGACTCAATCTCCATCACATACTAGCTTTCTTTACGAAGCGATGTAGGTTTCTAGCCGGTAAATACCGGCATCCTAGTAAAGTTGATCTTAACAGCTTTAATCTTGCCCCCGCACCCTCAGCGGTTAGACTCTTCCTCCAACATCTTCAAAACTCAATTAGGATCGCTTCCCGACTTGACCATCATCACAAATTCTCCAAGCCCTTCAGACAGGCAGCTCAAGACCTTTTGCTCTTGGAGCCCTGAGTTAATCATTCCTACCCTCACCTTAAAATTCGACAAAGGATTGTTCTTCGTGCTGGGCTTGAGTGCAGGCTCATGGATGACCTGATCAGCCACAAGTTTCTGAATAGATTTTAGCAGCTCCTTGCAGTTATTTATGCGGTGTCCCACGGCCACATGATAATGGTAGTAATTTTTCTTCCCTTCCGACTTGGGAGGGACATGCTTCTTCAAGCTTTCCAATTGATTGAGTTCACGCAGCTTGGTAAACAAGAATCCCAAATTAGCAGTATATGGCAAGATGCCATGATATTCTTCCTTTGGCAACCTAACAGCGGCTATCTTCTCTTCATTCACCAATTGTATTAGCGGTTGCTTTGCCTTCACCCGCACCTGGTTAGAATCGCTCTTCCTATAATAGGGCTTAGCCATCTGCTACCTTGTTTCCGCCTCCATCGCATCATAGTGCTCTATTTTCTCAGCTTGAATGAAAACTTCCTGATAGCTATAGAATGTTTCGGACCCCAGCCTCTTTTGATAAGATGACAGTGCACCATCCAAGAGCTTTATGATCATTTCTGGCAAAGATAGGTGAGATTGTAAGCGTACTTGCATAGCCATCTATCTCTCAAAATAGGGCTTAAAGCTCTCTCCCGGTTTTTGCTTCACCGCTTTCAGATTCTGCATAGTGGTGATTATCAAAGTATTGAACCCATAGTGGTCCACCATCGCTTGGGACAGATGTACCCAATCATAAGCTATATCCATTGGTAAGTGACTGTACCACTCATTTATCGGGCTTCCCAATGTAACAATAAATAGTTTTGTCATCATTCGATTACTGATCCTCAAAGCCCTCATCACATTCTGATAATGTACAATATACGCATGAGGATCAGTGTTGCCTGAGTACTTCTCAAATTGAGGCATAGCAAAGGTCGGCGACAAAGTATCCTCATCCCTAATTGTGGGCTGCACTGGGGTTGCAGCCCTCTGTCCCTACACATGAGTGGCTAAGAACTATCTCCAGAATTCAGCCATTCTAGTCTGTTGAAGGATATTGTTTAGGGTCTCCGATGAACCCCCATACTACGAATTCGAGTAATACTACCCCTGACCCTGAAATTTCTAAGAAGGTCTGCCCCAGCTGGGCGTTGTGGGCTGAGCCACCCCTTGAATAAAGGGGCTGTAGTTAGAATAGGGCCTGATTTTTTAAGTCCCTACCGCCCATGGTGCAAATGAAGCATGTCCCGGCTGACTCGGGAAGAATTGGCCACCCACTTATAGCTCATACATTGTCTACGGCTGACTCTGCCCAGAACCAAATTGATAGAAGTTAGGGGCGGCGATTGTTACAAAACTTAGAAATACAGGAACAGAAGTTGACGGTCCCCTTGGTAGGATTGTACCACCAACATTTGGCACCACATCATTTTCCCTCTACTCGGGCTGCCCAATTCTAGTGTGGCGATTGAGGATTAATGCAAACTGGTCACTATTAGCAAAAGCGTTCATAGCTGCAGCAATCTCGGTGCTCACCGATGATTGATTGGCTTGCGGGTTCTAAGCCGCCCTAAGAGTTTGTTCATTAATCACGTTCTCTTCCTATTGATTAGACATGTTGTGGAAACTACGAGGAGTATCTTGATCTAAATCCAAGTTAGATTCGGTGTACGGAACTCCTTTTTGATGAGCCGTGACTAGAGATAGACGGATCAGCCAGCCAGAAGCCCTGTTCCAAGTTTTCTGATAAAGCGGCTTTTTCCTAGCCTTACATACATAAGGAGATCGTTAGGGAATGCATGTAAAATCATGATGCATGATTGATGCGTGAGATGTTTAATGTTATGGCTGCGGAAAAGGGTTAGCGTGTCTGATGTAAGATAAAATTACACACAAAAAAGAACAGAATTGTTAGTCCAAGAGATGAATGAAGGTCCATTAGTTTTGAGATCTATATCCTATCCTTGGGACAACGTAAAGTGAAATGATGTAATGAAGTGGCCTAATTACCCGTATGGTGATAGGTTAGAGGTTCGAGAGCTAACTCTCTTTATGTGTGAGTAGGTTGTGTAACGTACTCTAGTGTGAGGTATTCCATAAATGTATGGAGATAAATACCGTAAGTAACACATAAATGAATGTTTTGGTCATTTTTCCCCTATCGGGCCAAGTTTTTAGATGTCAGTAGACATCATCACTAAAGGTATGTAGTGATGTGTGGACAAAGTTTACCCCATGGGGACTTAGGTTAGGACATCAACTGGGATATCCTTTAATAAGGTTTGTGTTCACATTTACCTAAAGTAGGCTTTTGGTGTATATGAGTGCCCCAGAAGGGCGGTAATTTGAATGCTAAATGAGCATCGTATCGAGATTTTGGTAAGTTTGTCTTATGAGTCGAATGTCATGTGGACATCATGCAAAAATGTAGGTGAGTGATGCAACATGATTCTAGTTGGTTTCAGTTCATCCTAAGGTGACACGATCTCGAGTGTCGACTAAGTTCCTACGCATGAGTGATATCGAACCATGTTTAGTATCATGAGTGAGTGTGTTTAAGTGTCTGCACGAAAATTCATGGTTGGCATGGCACATTTATACAATGAATGACAAATTGAAAAGCGGTAAACACTTAGCACATAGCACACAATATCTTTCTTCCAACCATACAACTCTCACGTATAGGGTTTTTGGCTAGTCTCTATCCTAAGTTTGGTTCATCTTAGTACCATGAGGATACTAAGGAGCGCACCTGTAGGAAAATATAATGCGTGATAATGTGTTTATTGGGTAACACCCTAGGAAAAATGCCTATGACTTATTTACATGAGGGTTTATAAATGGGTTGCTGATGTAGAAGGTTCTTGTTGCACTAAAATACACTCCAAGCCTCTCCCCAAATAGGTTCTAACGAGGGAGGTACATGTGATATGGCAACAAGTGCTTGGCCCGCTCAAGTACTATTTTTTCTCAAGGAGGCAGATTAGTACAAGAGAAGGCTTTGCGGTAATAGGGGTACCTTAGATTTATGGGTTAATCCCTTCTACTGCAATGCGTAATTTATGAATATGTCATAATTAAGAGAAAATGGAATAATGTGATCAATAATTTTCAGCACTTATCCAAAATCTAAATTTTTTGAAAAAACAAAATTTTAGAAAAAATCCCCAGCGGAGTCGCCACTGTGAGCGGACGACACAGAGCGATGGGCCGAGGGTGCGCGGAATGAGAGGCGTGATCTACCAGGGCATTTAAAAAAAATAAAATTTCCGGGTCATGGGACCCAAAAGTAGAGAAAAGGCAAAAAAGTTTTTAGATTTGGTTAAACTCGAATCCACCGTCTCTTAGTGTGGAGTCGCCACCTTGATTAGCTCTTTCCAGGAATTAGAGTCCTATGAGGCTTAACGTCCGGGGGACGGCCCACTAAGACACAGAGATTCGGGTCCGGGATAAGTTGCTTATTTCTCGTTGGATCACATTAAATTACATCTACAGAAAATCGTATTCTCTTAATTAAGCGTATTCGTACTTAGGTCGTTTTTTGGAGTTTATATGTATGATTCACGTATTGCAAAATAATAAACCATCCACAAAACAGTAAGTAAATGCAAAAAATAAAGATTACAAGGCTTCTAAAAATCGGGGGATGCAACCGCCCGCTAACCTATTAATTATATTTCCCAAAAATGAAATTGCGATACCTGAATGAAAAATAAAATCCTAAACATACATCTAATCCTAATCTACCTACATCCACAAAGGTTAGCACAGGGGATAACATGTATGTTTGATTTTGGATTTAGCGAGGCCCGTGTGGCCTAGAAAAAAAATCAATCGCAATAATTTGTTTGTTATTTAAATAAAACCGTTCGTTTTATTAGCACATTGGTTGCTCATTTTAATGAAATTGCTCGCATGGTAAAAGGTGAGGTCTGTTATCCAAGAATATGTTTTATTCCCTTCGTGGGGGTGTTTTAACATACATCTCCTTTTAATAAAGAAAAAGGTGAAGAAGAATTACAACAGTTGAAATAAAATAAAAATAATGAAAATTCTAGGTTCACGGATGAAATCAGAAAAAGAAATTAAACATCGAAAGCACGGAAATTGCAGTTCTAGGAACTCAGAGGCTTACCCTTATGGAATGAATCCACTTTGAAGATATCCGATCAGCCTTTGAAAGTCCTCTTTGTCTTTTAATTTAGGTGAAAAAAAGGTTGTAGTAAAAATTCGAAAAGCAGTTGTCCGATTCTCAGAATTCTAAAAGCTATATTTTTCTCTGATAATTTTCGTGTCCTTAATATAGAAAAAGACCCGACTATTTATAGGAAAAAATCCTGAAAATTCAAAAAGGTAAGTTTTTCCGCCGAGGGGTCTCACCGAGAAAAAGTTCGACGAGGCTCCTCGCCAATCTTGGCGAGGCTTCCTCGCCATCTTTGGCGAGGCCCAGGATTCAGTCTCCCTCGGGTTCTTGTTTTCGAACATATTTTCGTATTTTTTTAATTAATTAATTTCTGAATAAAATTAAATAATTTTATTGAAAACGTCCTTTTAAATTTAGAGACGATGAGGATTCCCATTTGGATACATCAGGATACTCGAAAATTGTGTGATTCAAGGATATAATCCAGAAAAACCGTCTTCATTGAACACGCGAGCTGGTACAAAATCCCGTGCTCACATTAATATTTTATAAATAATTTTATTTTTACTCATTCTTTTGGATATTTGTATTGACATAAATGATGCAAATGAGGAATGATGTTTAATTCTACAAAAGAAATGAGGAATGATGTTTATTTCTACAAAAGTTAGCAAACTCCCCATTTTGACTCACCAAAACATTTGGTGATGTATATTATTAGTTTTTCTTTTGTAATTTCATTTGATTAAATTTGATTTGTAAGTTATGTTGTAATTGTCAAATATTTATTGTAATAATCGATTATTGAAGATCCTACAGATTTTTTAATTAACTTAAAGGAACTGTATCACCGTATGCTAGCAATTACCACCAAAAGTAGAAATTCAAATTGAGGCTTAATAACCACCAGAAGTGGAAAATTGAATTGGTATGTTGATAAAAGGAAATGAATTATTTCAAATATTTATTAACATCAAGGCTAATGAAACAATTTCATATATTGAAAATAGCCAAATATTATTATGATTTGAAAATAATTGAAATGAATGTTACCTTAATATCAAGTAACACAAATTGTTGAAGGCTCTAGAAGAGTCGATATATATTTTGTAAATTTTTCAGAAGAGCTAGAATAAGTGTACACAGGGGATGAAAATTTGTTCAATGCTCCAGAAGAGCTAGTATTAAGGTACTAAAGAAAAAAAAACTGTTGAATGCCCCGAAAGAACTAATATTATGTGTTGAGGGCACAAACAAATTATTGAATGGTCCGGAAGACTCAATGTTAATCTACCAATGGGATGCTTATTATGAATAATGTATTATATTGCCCAATTTCTCACATGTGGAGTTTTAAAACATTCGCAAAAATAAATATTATTGAAAATATGAGTGAAGACATTTAAGAATGTTTTCATGGTACATATATTTTTTTGGCCAGTTTAATTATAAACTTGAAATTTATATATTGAGATAATTATAAAATTTAGCACGATCGACTATGTCATCCTAGTTCACTAATGATGAGAAATATAATAGATAATGCACATGGGCATCCATTGAAGATTGAAGTTTCTTTAAAATAATGAATAATTTTGTGTTGTTGGTTTTCAAGAATATTGATTATAAAAACCTTCCAATAGTAAGGTTGTAAATGAATCTTCAATATTTTCAAAAAGCATATTGTGTGATATATGTGGACTAATTCATTCATGGTTGTACCATTTAGTTCTTAATGTAGTCACTTCCCGAAGAAGTACAAGCACCTAGAGTTGATGCTTCAATTAAATGGTCACAACTCACATGTATGGTTTTGTATGCCCATGGAGATTAAAATATGAACATCATGTAGAATATGATCAGGTTCAAAATGGTATAATAGAACCATGTACTAAACGTCTGCGTTTTATTGCACGATCATGATTATGTGAATAAATATTTTTTTCATTTGTATAAGTATATGCAATATATGTTTAAGACCAAAAATATTTTTCTCATATTGTTAGCTTTGGTCATAAGCCCATTACTTCTCATCTAAGAGTTTTTGTGATGCAGTTTATGTGCATATAACTCCATAACAACGGATCAAAATGGATCCTTCAAGGAGATTATTATTTTATATTGGATATGAATATTTATCAATGATTAATTGATCATTTACAAAACAATATGCTCTTTGTAAAGATTGCTATTTTTATTTTGATGAAAGCATTTTCCCAAATTAGGAGAAGAAAGTAAAGATAATTTTGAAATAGAAAAATTTGTCTAATGCTTCATTGTTAATTTATATGGATCTTATAATGGAATGCAAAATTAAATTCCTGAAGAATAATTAAAAATAGCGCTATAACACGCCTGAAGCATGGATGACCAATTGGTTTAAAGGATAAAAATCCTTGAAATGAAAAATTCGAGAATAAAAATAATTCCGTTGAAGGTATATGCACTAATATAATAAACTTCCTGAAGAAGTATTAGAACCCGAAGTGCAAATAACTAAAGTTGTTTGAAAACCGTAATTCAAATAAGTTATATTAGTACATATAAAAGATGAAATTGATATAAAATGGTCATATACCATATTTTTCCTATAAGGTGGCAATGAAAATATGAACCATGTACAATTTGTTCATGAATGTCAAATTATTATGTGTTTGATTAAAAGAAAGCTTTAGCTTTAATTCAAGAAAAACTGTGTCTTCTTGAAAATGAAAAGTATTCGAACTTATAGTTCGAACACGATAAGGAGATTAAATTTATGTTATACAAATGGGTTTTTATTAGAGAAAGAAATGAGAAAATGTAGTGAGATATTAAACAACATAATATTTCTTTAAACCCGAGATGATTATATGGAGACATATTCTCCTACGATGAATCCAATAACTTTTCGATACCTCACTAGTTGGGAAGTGCAAGAAAAAGTAAATATGCACTTGACGAATGTTGTTACAAATTAATTATATGAGTTCACTTGATAATGAAATTTATATGAAAATCCTTGAAGGATTTAAAATGTCGGAAAAGTATGGCAAACAATACCATTTATTTGATAAGTTATGAGAATCTATGTATGAATTAAATTATTTTGGATACATATGGCAAATAGATAGCCATGAAAGATCCGACGACAATTTATAAAGATGATGCCATCAAGTTCATTTGAAGGATATGTCTTTACCACTATTTTTTTAGGGGAAATAAAACTGCATATGAAGATTGTATTCTTTTTCCTTCGCTAAGATTTTGTCTCATTGGATTTTTCTTAGCAAGGTTTTAACGAGGCACATTCGTATTGCATAATCATATTATTGCGAATAGAGGAAGGAAACATTGCACTCTTTTTCCCTTAACCAAAGGTTTTGTCCCACAAGGTTTTCCTTGGTAAGGTTTTTAATGAGGCATTGTCCCATTCGCCAAAATAGACATCAAAGGGTAAGTGTTGTAAATATATGTAAATGTAACATATGTCTTAAGTTGTATTGATGTCCATAACTCCTATCATTTACTATGTAACTTGTATCCTTACAAATTCTTTGTTTATGCATATAAATATAACCTTGTTGTAAGTTATACATGATGAGAATAATATTATAATACACATACTTTCTCTCTATATTTCTTATTCTCTACTTCTCTCTATATTCATTTAATGTTTATTCTTGTTAATTCATTTTATTTATAGCAGATTCTTAATTATCAAGTTGAAATATATGTTATATAGATCAATTCTAACTAGTCCAATTTATATGAGATTTAAATTCTTAATTTAACACTATTTAAAAATTATGCATCAAGGCGATAGTATATATCATAATCTCTACTGTACATAAGATTATAAAAAATAATCTACTATTTTTTTAGGTTAAAAAAATAAATAAAAGTATCAAATTTTCAATGTCAAGTTTATTTCTTCTTACCTCTCCGATTTTCAAAGTGTTGCCCTCAACTTGGCTAGATAGTTTTCAAGTGTCGCCATCAACAGTGGCGGGGTGGCGGGCGGTGGCGGCCCCCCCCCTCTGCCTGAAATTTTACACCCTTGATACAATCTAACGTCGTCACTGTCACCCATCTGCAACCTCCGCCTACTCGGGGATGGCGGCAGGGTGTGGCAGGTGCCATAAAGCTTAAAACTCTCGGACACTACCTCGTCAGAAGTAATGATAAGGAAATAGAATAAAGGGAAGAAGGAAGAAGAGATTAAAAACAAATGGATCCTACTAATTATTAATATTAAATCTTATTCTTTTCTTTTCTTTTCTTTTCCCTTATCTTAGTTTTTTATTGACTAATTAAAATGGAAAAGTTTTTACCTTGATTCCTTACTGTCATTACACTTACCATCTATATAAATATTCCAAAACAATATCTAGATGTAATATGTAATTTGTATAAACAAAACCAAAAACTATCGTTTCTTAATTTAATGCTAACCAATGTTGTTACATTGACAATAGATTTTTATTAATTTCGAGGATAAACTTTTTATAATATTTACCACATTTAGCATAATGTAAAAAGATTTTAATGTCATTTAATTTTTCAGTACTTTATCTCTATAGATAGAATAAAAAAACAGTAATAATTATCTTGTTATCTTATACTTTTTTGAACTAATGTTATTAACATTATTCTATAGATTTTAATTTCAGTGGTAAATATTTTACTCTAATAACCTGAAATTGGAGCTGTGATTTTAAAAGTCACAAGTTCGAGTTTACATCGAATAATGTAGAGATTTTAATTTATTTGAACAATAAATATATTTTTATTTATGGTTTAGCTTGACCATAAAAATTTGTATGACTTGTAATTACTACTTTGGATATTGAGTATAATAAATTGGAATATTATGCTTTTGTGTGCTTCTTTAATTTGACGATTTTTTGAAAAATTAAAAGAAAAACTTTATTTTATAATTCAATTGCATTATTAATGTTTTAGCTTCCGAATTAAAAACATGTTATTGTGTTTAAGAGAATTAATTTTTATTTTTTTCAAATTTTTTAAAGAAAATCCTCCTCCCCTCCTCTTGGATCCTGGCTCCACCATTGGCCCTCAACTCTCACATGTTCATATGATAATCCCCTCAACTTGATAAAAGTGCACTTGTGAGTCCCTTGTACTTTACGTGTCAGCTTTTATTTGGAGCTAGAAAAAAAATTTAAAAAAATAACATCTTTGAAAAATCTATCATTTTATTAATATACATATTCATCTCAGTATATTATTCCATTCGAAGGAAATAAATTTGATTTGATCAACAGAAAATGCATATTTTTGTCTATAAATTCAACGAGAAACAAATAATTAGACATAGATCAACCAACAATGATGTCTACATGGACTATCTTATCCTTGATTTACCTTATCCTAGCAACAATTGATGCATCAAACATATCAACAACAACTAAACGACCCACAAAGACAGAAAGTTATGATAAGAGAAAAATAGATGTATACTTAAAATACACGGTTCATGTAATAAATGCCTTAAGCAGCAATGAGCACCTATTAAACATCCATCGTCAATCAAGAGACGATGATTTGGGAAGCCATAAGTTATATGTTGGAGGAGACTTTTATTTTAAATTTGGTATAGTAATTATTGGTCGAAGAACATTGTTCACTTGTAATATGGTTTGGGGAATGTAACATCAACATGTTGTTTTTAGGCAAGATCATGAGGGGAAGTTTTGTTGTACTACCAGGACTTGTTATTGGAAAGCACAAGATAATGATATTTATTTAAATAATATAAACGTCAAGATTAATTTCAAAATATATATGATTGGGTAGATAATGATTAGGCTGTATTTGGGAAAAAATATTTGTTTCTCATCTTATCATAATATATGTTAGATTATTACTTTATTGCATATATTATTTCATCGTAGCGAGTTTTTGGTGGTGATTAATATTCAAGTGTTATATTTATTTTAATTCTTAGCGAGTTTTTGGTAGGATTGATATTGAAGTGTTATATTTTTTTTTTAATTTTTCAAAATGTACATATATGATATTAACCATCAATATTTAGATCAAAATGGTAATGACTTTTGTTTTTTTATGTTGTATTGTAATATATATATCATTCTTTTGTTGATAGTTTTGTCATAACTCGTTGATAACAAAAAAATTTCAGCATCAACACTCACAAGAGCAAACACAGAGTTGGATATGAGAGGGGACAACAGTTAATGGACATAATTTAAAAAATTGCAATATAGTAATGCTAAAACTTACATAAATCACAATCAATCATATGCAACAAAGTAACACAATTCAATTATTTGTGCATATAAGTGTATTTACAATCATAAAACATTAAAAGTTAATTATACGTTAATACACTAATTCAAATCAAAATATAATTTCAATTTCAATTCAAATTAACTAAACACCCTAGTTTATCAATTTCATAAAAAATTAAGAAAGAATAAAACTAACCTCGATGAAAAGTTGTAGAGTAGGACGGAGATAGCAAGGGACAGTAATAATGGTAACGGGATGGAAAAAAGCTAGAAGAAAATGTAAACAACTTCGTTTTTTCTTTGTATAATTAAAATATTTTTTTTCCAATTGGGATTCGAAACTGCGCTAAGAGGGAATGCCCCAACCATTTTTACTGAGATAATTATGTGTCACTTTTTTGTGTGTGTATATATATATTTAGTAGTATTATTATATTTAAAAGTCAAGGGACTGAGACCCACACCAATGTAAATTGCTCCAATAAATTTGAATGCTACAAACTAATTAATATGGAACGAGTAAAAAAAAAAATCTCGGTGCATAATAATCGCAAATTGTGTATTTTGTTTCAATTTATTAAATTGTAAACAATGCGCACATAGCATTTGATTAAAATAGTTGATGGTTTTCAGTTAAATTTTTCCATTAACTCATTACAAATTGGTTCCAGTTCTATTAATTTCCCAATAAAACTAAAAAATTAAATAAAAATTTGTTTTGATTCATTTTTAGAGGTTATGGATGGCCATACTATCTACCCATCGTTTAGAACGACAATCTCATGAATTTTTTTTTATTAGAAAGAAAATTTGCTACTAATTAAGATATATGAGAAAGAACACATGAAGTGTATTCCTTTATATGTCATATAATAGTTATCTATTCACGAATCTATAGCTGACACTGTTTAAGAGCTTAATAATGCCATTACACGCTTCATCAAATAGAATAATTAATAACAACAAGTAATAAAATAAAATTTTACTATTTTAAATATAAGACCTAGCAGAATATCACATCTACGCCTAATTTATGAATCCTAAACTCTACGAAATTTGAATGGTAAAATTTTATTAATTTGTAGTGTAAATGATTTGATTTATTGAATAATATTCAAAATTAATATCATCTCAAATTGGGAAAAAGAGAAAGTTATTGAAACATAGTAGAATCATGTATGATCTTAAAATATCTATTCATTATAAGTTTGATTTTTTATGATCTTTTCATTAATATAAATTTGCATTCAAGATAATATTCCATTTATTGGAAGCACAATTGATTTTATAGAAAGAAATGTATGTGTTTTCTCTACAAATACAACTCATTAATTTGTTAAATGCAAGATTTCACATATATAGGTTATACCGCATGACCTAGCATATTTTATAAATTCTCAAACTTGTCGTCATTACTTTGAGAAAAAGAAAAAGTGATAAAATGAATTTTAATGAAAATAAATTTTGATGAAAATAAGAAGCGCCCGTCATCAAAAAGTGATTTTCTTACAGTCTTAATATGCACTTTCATCTCAATATATTATTCAATTTATTGGAAACACATTTGATTTGGTTTACCATGTTTTCTCTCTACATAATCAGCCCGAAACAAACAATTAAACTTAGATCAATCAATAATGATTTCGACGTTGACTGTCTTGTCCTTGTTTTGTCTTTTAATATCAACAGTTGATGCATCAAATATAACAATAATTACTCAACCCACAGAGACAGAAAGTAAAATAAAAATAATGGTATGCTTGAAGTTCACGGTTCATGTAATAAATGCCTTAAGCAGCAACGAGCATCCACTAAACATTCATTGCCAATCAAGAGATGATGATTTGGGAAGCCATACGCTACATGTTGGAGGAGACTTCAATTTCAAATTTGGTACGGTATACATTGGCCCAAAATCATTGTTCACTTGTGATATGGTTTGGGAAATGAAGCATCAACATGTTGTTGCTTTTCGGCAATATTATGAAGGACAATTGTGTTGCCCTACTAGAACATGTTATTGGAAAGCAAAAGATAATGGTATTTATTTTAATAATGTCGACGAAAAAGACTTCAATATTAAGAGATATGATTGGTTAGATAATTAATCAGTTGTACTAAATTATATTAATACTAATAAAGACCAAATTCAATGCACCTTATTAGTTTATTTATCCTGTAATTGTTTCTTAGTATTTTGTTGTAAGAAGTTTGAATCCATCATAATAAAATTATGAAGTTATTGTTACTTTGTAAAAAATAATAACCATAAAAAAGCATTGTTTATAGCCGCCTTGCATCCGAAAAATTTGAGTTTTTTACTTTATCTAAAGTTTTTTGTCAAAGGCATTAAAAACAATTTTAATGGAATATAAATTTTGATGAAAATAAGAAGCCCCCGTCGTTACAAATATTGTATTGATGACATTAGAACACTAAACAAAAATAGGTTTTGCATAATATAAGTTGGCCCTAAAAAGAAAATGGTAACTAAGAGAGTAATTTTTTTTGGTAAACGTAATTAAGAGAGTAATGGGAAGCGTTAAATGGAAATATACATAATTCATCGATACTGTATTTTGAAGAAAATATGGTTTTATAATTTATAGGCCTAATGCATTTGGAACCCTCTTAAATTGTTCATAAATTTCGGATTCTTCCTGAACTTTACAATGTTCTCAATGCCCCCCTGAACTTGTCTAAACGTTCTCAATGCTCTCCTGAACTTGTCTAAACATTCTCAATTCCCCCTGAACTTGTCTAAAACGTTCTTAATTTCTCCCTGAACTTTTAAATGTTCGCAATACCCCCCTGAACTTGTCTAAACGTTCTCCAATACCTCTCAATCCAACGTTGCTAGTTGCGTTTGTGGACCAACAAACATTAGCGCGTTAATGAAAAAATTAAGAACATTTAGAAAAGTTCAGGGGGCATTGAGAACGTTTAAAAAATTATCTTCATCTATTAAATAACCGAATTGAGGGGGTGATGGAGTGCGGTTTAGACAAGTTCAGGGGGAAATTGAGAATGTTTAGACAATTTCAGGGGAGCATTGAGAACATTTCAAAGTTCAGGGGGGAATTGAGAACGTTTAGACAAGTTTAGGGGGAAATTGAGAACGTTTAGACAAGTTCAGGGGAGCATTGAGAATACTTCAAAGTTCAGGGAGGCATCTGGAGTTTAGGGACAACTTAAGGAGGTTCCAAATGCATAAGGCCTAATTTATAAAATTATTTTTTTTCTTATTATAAAGGGTTCATTGAATAACTAAAAGAAGAGAAAAAGCATCACTAATAAACAAACATTGAACAAAAAAATAAATTCTACAGAAGATATCATTTCGCTTTTCTAATATGACATGACAATACAAATAATGACAAAAAATCATCCGAAAGATTGAAAAATATTGAAGAATTAGGAGGAAAGAAGAATCGAGGGAAAGCAATAGGAACAAAAAGGAAAGAGGTCTGTTGATAGTAATTTTAAATTAATTGATAGTTAATTAGATTGTAAAATATTCATTTAAGCATATACTGAATAAATACATATATGTATAGGAAACACTTGATGCCTTGTATTTGTTATATGTTGATAATTTATACATTATTAAAAGTTAGTCAAGCAAAAAAGAAAAATTCCTATACCTTTTTAGATATAAAAAAACTGCTAAAATCCGATCATCATGAGTAACAACGTTGTTCTCATTCTCCTCCAATGGTTTTTGTTCATATAGAGATGATACTATCAAGAAATATACGAGATTTATGGCTAGCAAAGCTGATGCTAGGTAGTAGTGTAAATCTAGCCCATCGCCTTCTAAGCCCCAGTTCGACAACCAACCAACACGGTTTAAAGCCATCCTCAAACATCTGCTAATCCCAATCATGCAATAATAGAGTCCTAGAATAGTGCATGTCATGCTTTCCGACACCAAACTATACAAGAAATCTGAAGTGGTAGGTGACAAAAAAACTTCTGCAATTGCACGAATAACAGCTTGGGGAACTAACCACAAATTGACATTGGGATCAATAGTTTTTTGCATTCTATTTCTATAGCATTCATGAAGATTGTCCAAATGTTGTGTACGAAGAATCCAATCCCCATTCTCTGAAAGAGAGTGAATCTGGCTGGTTTTCTATTGAATCGGCTTGCAATTCGCATAAAAACTCATTCATATACGACCAATCCTATAATAAACGTTATTGTGACGAATATTTCGTAAATGTTTAATGGGATTTTGAAGGAGCCAATATGTCCACCCATTAATTTGACTATGATGTCCACAAGCAATGGGATCTTTGGATATGTCGCTGCTGGTAACACTCCCGAAGCCAAAATTAGCAATAATTTTATCAAGCATTTGACTTCTTCAACTCTATGAACGGTGTTCAGCCTTCATACATTTAAGTTGATCCATTCCTCCTATGTCATTATTGCAGCCTTGTCAATCCATCTAAAATTCAATGAAAAAGGCAGCAGGTTATTGTCTTCGTACCAAAACCAGTAAATCCCAACCATAATCAAACACAAAAATCAGATGAAAGAAACATAAAAAATAGCCTACCATGATTTGAATAATTGGCAATAAAATTTTAAAAAA
The DNA here is from genome assembly GCA_949673415.1 of Euphorbia schlechtendalii. Taxonomy (NCBI): domain Eukaryota; kingdom Viridiplantae; phylum Streptophyta; class Magnoliopsida; order Malpighiales; family Euphorbiaceae; genus Euphorbia; species Euphorbia schlechtendalii. The sequence goes on along the minus strand of CATIWQ010349986.1, from coordinate 19,907 downwards.
CAAGAATGCTTACTCCAATTGGTCGGAGTGTACAAGCAACCCACTAACAGAAAAAAGAGCATCGAGCTCTCTTTTTTGGTAAAGAAGAGAAGAATTGCCCGGCACTACTAATCTCTGCTTCTTGAAGAAGAAATGACTTGAGCTAGTCTGATCCAAGGGCTTCTTCTTCTTGGCCTATGCTTCATGTAGAATTGAGATCCAACCAAAAGCGCTACAATTCCCAAAGCCATTACCATGGTTGGGATTCTGAATCTCCATCCCCAACCAACATTGTCTAGAATATGGGGTAGTGTTATGGAAGTAATCAAGGAAGATATACTCACGTAAATAGCGTACCAAGTAAAAAAATTTCATCTCTTACCATCCACACTAGCTTGACTCATATCCATTTGGTCAATAATGGAAGCAACTTAAATATTTCACTAGAGCAAGTTTTTTTGAAATTTTCGAAAAATGAGAATTCAGGTGGATGGGGGAATACCAATGCGTAAGCACAATACGCTTTGATAATCATCCTAAATCTTCCAACGATAGAATTAGCAACAATGGCATCAACAAGTGAAAGGAAAACCAAAATTTCTTTAAAGGGAATGACGAAACTTGTAGACTTAACAAATGCAAAATTCAAGCGAAATATTCAATACGAGATTATTTTGCCTTTGAATCCCATTGCTGCAAAATATCCCCCTATTTCATTAAATGTCAAATGATGAATAATAATACTATTAAGATAACTAAATTACAAATTAAGATAAAAATTTTATATAACCAATACGCCTAATTGATGAATAATCAAGAATTTATATCACACAAATGGAAGACGTTAGTGAGTTAATGGAGACTGACTGAAAGTACATAGCAATGTTAGAAAGACATCAAGCTATCTCCAGAGTTTTGTATTGGTTGTGCACTGTGGATGCCTTGGTTAGAATTATGGAAGGCAGTTGCTTACACAATTTCATGATGGTTGCCTTGGTCAACATCACTGCTAGAATATTCTTCAACAGTATCTGAAATCCGTATGATCTATTCTAGCATATTCACCATCTCTGCCATTGTTAAAGAATCTTTCAAATTAGTAAAACCAAGCATCAATCATTCTTAAAGTAATTAATTAACTAACTAATTTATAAATTTAAAGAAAAATTTCCTCTATAAAAGAAAAAAGTTGGATTCGTAAAGTGTTTTAATTCTACATCACTATTGTCTCTTTACTTCTTTCTGCACTTGGAGGTGATGGCGGTGCTGCTGTAGTCGAAGGAGGAGGAGAAGCTGCTGGATGTGATGGTGATGAATTGCCCAATGTAGGGCTGATGCAAGCCGGAGATGATGATGCCATTACAAGTCCTTCAACATTGGAAAACAAGTAGTATGAACTTTGTTATACTAGTAGCAAAGTCAAAAGTGTTATACACTTGCATTCTTACTCCTTTCATCTTATTATTATTATTATTATTATTATTATTATTATTATTATTATTATTATTATTATTATTATTATTATTATTATTAATTTTTATTATTCTTAATTTTATTTTTATTTTGTAGTTTTGATAAGCTTGGATAAAAAAAATCAAAATTAGGGAGCAAGAAGAATTGAGGGAAAGAAATAGTAACAAAAAAGGAAAGAGGTCTCTTGATAGTAATTTTAAATTGATTGATAGTTAATTAGACCGTAAAATATCCATTTAAGCCTATACTAAATAAATACATATATGTATAGCAAACACTTGGTACCTTGTATTTGTTATATGTTGATATATTTATACATTATTATCATTATTATTATGTAGTATATGTAGCTATGTCAAGAGTGTTGTATTCTTTTTGGGGCTAATTATTAAGTGCCTTGTTGTTTGTATCTTGTTTATTCCTTTCACAACAAAAAGGAAACTTAACTATCTAAGTAAACCGAATTCCATTGCCTGCTGATGGAAGTCACAAGTAACCAGAATTTATATGCTGAATTAGCAGCAACTGTGTGTGTTAAGTTTGGGCACATGCATATCAATGTCTCATGCTCATCCCTTCTCCTTCCTATCCTTATAGTATTTTCTGTACATTTAGCATGAATATGCTGAAGAATAAATGAGGTTAAAGGAGCTTGTGCTTGAAATTGGAAATACAAGGGCTTGTGAAGAAGCAAAAACCTACTACAAACACGGTTCCGATTTTGATGTATGAATTTTCATTTATATGACATTTTCTCTTATTTTGGATGGAATCCTATTTCTCATTAATAAATCTATGTCTTGGCCTTAAACCAACCCTCTCAGACACAGAAGTTCATCAAGTAAAAAGACAATGGTCGAAATGTCAAACTATTCAGATGAAGAGGTTAGAATTTCGGGAGGTTTTTCTTGTACATGAATCATGACTATGTTTTGTCCTAAGTTATTTTTCTTGTTTTCCTAAGATTGTGCTGGACACGCATTCATACCAATTCGACTGATATTGTTTCTATTTCTCAGAAATAATTATCACTACTTTTTTGGCTTTCCACTTGAAATGTTTGATATACAAGTATATCTGTTAACACAGAATTTCTTTGGTACTTGTGTAAAATTCAACAGTATCACTTTTGCTTTAGGGGATAATTTTTTCGTAATGCCTTGTTTGTTTTGTATAGATTTTTTTCCATGAATCAGTAGAAACTTAGCCGTCCAAGCGAAAATTCGAATGTTTTCTAAAATATTCTTAGCCCCTTTCTTTTGGTTGTTGTAAGATACATTGTTGTTTTATGTTTATGTTATATAAAATGACGCACACACACATATGCATATGTTAATAGTCGAGCTTGTAGAGTACATTTAGCATGGGAAGTGTTTTAGCTTTGGGGATAGATAGTAACAAGACTGATGCATTATGTTATGCCGGCAATGCATATGCTGCTCTTGCTTTGGGTCTGTATATGTATATTATTCAGGGTGTTAAATTATTTAGTAGTTGTTCCAAACATAAATATTGTGAAGTTGGGATCCTTGTCCAAATTTAAAGGGGATTTTCAGTGGATCAGCATCTCCTATTAGGATGGTTTGATGAGATAACACCTTTTTATGTTTTTCAATGTTCATACTTCAATTTAAAAAAATTTAAAAAGAAAACATGGGGATGCTTTTGATGAACTGTGGATGACTAGATAAACTTATCAAAACTTTTGAGGCCCCACTTTGCATAAAAAAAGTAAGTGTCTTATTTGCATCAATCTTCTACACATTTCATTCCTTAAGTTTGAAAATCAACAATTAATGTCTAGAAATATGAAACTTAAGCAATACAACAATCAATATTCGCAGTAAAAATATGACTACTCTACATGAAATCACCATCTCCATGGTCCAAACTAGTATTAAACTTTGTAGGTTTAAAATCATCAAAAGTACATGAACTTTATCTATACTAACATGATGGTAGATGAACTTTAAAACTTGATATAAATGTACACCAACTTTATAATCTACTAACATGATGGTCAAAATTACTCTTGACCACAAATATTACCTTTGACCTCTCTCATAGCAAGTAATCGCCATTTTATTCTTTATCAAATATATTTGTTGATTTATTAATCTGAAATCTTTTTTTTTCTTTTTTCTGCCCCCTCTTAATTTCTTCACAACTCCGTTCTTGTTTGTGTTTAGGTTTTATGCCTCCTTTTTCTCTCCATAAAATTCTATTCCATTTTCTTTGTCTTTTCTGTATCCATAAGATAAGAATCTCACTTGATTCCAATTTTCTAACAATATTTCTGCAAATGATGTGAATTTCTCATTTAGGATTTCAACAGGCTTATACCTTGCGCTCGTGGGTAATATATATGTTCAGAAAACAATGATTTTGATTTCAGTTCTGAATATGTGATTGCTAGAATTGTCATCATTTGTTTGATAGAAGAAGCTGGTGGAGCCTTCTATGCCGATGAACTAGACAAAAAGGAAAGCTAGGCCACATCCAAAGGGACTTTTTTAACGTGCCAGCGCGAAAATATAAAGAAGCGCATGAGAATAATTTGGGAAGGGCTGATGAATGAAATGGAGGAGAAAAGGAAGTGAAATCTCAAACGAGAATGGATGAGTTCAAGTTCTGAAATTTAATTAATGGAGGGAAATAATTGAAAATAAATAGCAAACTAAAGATAGGAAGAAAAAGAATTGAAAATAATATTACCGGCTATCAAAGGTAACATTTGTGGTAGTGGGTAATTTAGACCATTATATTAGTAAATTATGAAGTTGATGTATCTTTAAGTCAAGTTTAAAAGTTCATGTACTATCGTGTTAGTATGGATAAAGTTCGTATACTTTTGATGATTTTAAGTCAAACTTTGTACTTGCAAGATGTCATTTATTGAAATGTTTAAAGACTTGGGAAATGTCGAATTTAATACACTTCACTGTTGGTCATGCCCAATTTAGTATGCTTTCTCTCACTTTCGCTAATTTAAAACAATATAATGATTTGAAAAAGTTCATTTAATATTATGTTTATGATATAGTTTCCATTTTGTAATGGTATTTTTCATAATCATATGGCTGGTGTAAAAAATTAATATAATATAGTAATAACGATAATAAAATAGTTAATTCAAAGTAAGAAGAATGTACCCATATAATAATTAAGAAAATGTTTAATAAAGAAATAATGTTGCAAATAAAGAAAAAGTTGTAGAACATTTCTAAGTAAGACATTCAGTGAGAGTATGATATAGAGCTTAATTTGCTATATTAATGTGGTAAGATATGGCTTTACTGCGTTTTCTGCATCACTTATTGAGAATATAGAACAAAACTTGCATGGAAAAAGGAATGATTCTAATTCAATTTAAAATGCATTCAAAGAACTAATCTATTCTATTTATAGTTAATAAATGTAATGGAAACACTATCTGCAATATTTCCTAATTCAATTCTATCTTCTTACCTTAACGGCGTAATTTAAAAAAAATATATAATTTGATGTTTCTTAATTATCAAGTTGAAATATTTGCTTTATAGATCAATTCTAACTAGTCCAATTTATGAGATTAAAATTCTTAATTTGACACTATTTAAAAATTATGCAGCAAGGTGTTAGTATATCATAATCTATACTGTACATAAGATAATCCAAAACAATTTACTATCTTTCAAGGTTAAAAAAATAAATAAAAGTATCAATTCTTCAATGTCATTTACTTCTTCTTACCTGTTCGATTTTCAAAGTGCCTCCCTTAACTTGGCTAGATAATTTTTAAAGTGTCGACCTCAACTCTCAAATCCTAACTTGGTAAAAGTGCACTTGCAAGTCCCTTGAACTTCACGTGTCAGCTTCTATTTGGAGCTAGACAAAAAAAATTAAAAAATATCATCTTTGAAAAATTAAAACCAACTAAAAGCTGAGACGTGGCATTCAAGGGCTCGTTAGTGCCCTTTTACCAAGTTTAGGGGGTTAGTAAGGACATGTTGAAGTTGAGGGTGAAACTTGATAGAATCATGTGTAATCTTATGCCCTAGAGGCAATTAGGGTGATATATCTTAATTAGTTATAATGTACAAATAGTTTCAGATTATTATTAATAATAACAAAGGTATTTTTGTCATTTATCAGTGTTTGTTTAATTTATGTATCTCGCTGGTATCATATATATGTGGTATTATATATATATGCGCATTGATAAAACAAAGTATGTGACTACTTGATAGCGTAAAAGTGCAAGGACATGGTGGGAGTTATGTGGTGTGAGAACTGCACATACGTGTTACTATGAATAGTCTAAATATCCCTAGTCATAGTTACATTGAGACTGGACATTAATGAAGCGAATAAACTAGCACGTGTAGGCTTAATCCTTGGATTAGATTCAAGCAGCCGATATCACGAGCTGAAGGTGTTACCTTGAGTTAACACATAATGTATTTGGGTAGGAGACCGCTATAAGACAGATACTCGAAAATAATTATATTCATGTGTTGGTGTCATGTCTTATTGCAGTAGTGGTACAAGTATCCTCAGACCTGAGATACTAGTTACTTTATATAGGAGTTGCTATACTTTAGGTCATACTTATTCATACCCTGGTGATCAGGATGATATGTGTGATTACGGGTATAGTGATGATCACATGTTGGTAAGTCGAGTAGTCAAGATGAGATCCATCGCTCCTGATATAGTGATATAATGAGAGATGTACCTTAAGGCCTCTTATTGAAGGGACACACTCATAAACCTTTGATTAGAGTATAAAATTGATAGAATGGGTTTCTAGTCCATCTTAATACATTATGACAAGTGGTGTTCTTCATGAACAAGTCTAATCCCAGGATAATTAAGGCTATTACATGAGCTAACACTTAATCTGACCTCAATAAATTGGATGGTACTTAACCTAATGGACAGAGTGTATTGTATTGGTTACTATTGCAGAACCGGATCAAGTCACAGGCACGTGATGTTCCGAGTATTGGGAGATCATACACCTTTACTAGAAAGCCCATTTGATCATCTAAAGTTATCAAGTTCCATATTGGTCTGGAACACTAAGCCTAAAGGTTCTCTGATGGGAAGTTAAGTTTTGGTTAACCTCTAGCGGCTCTATACTTCGGGATCCTATGAGGTAATAAACTTTAGGTATTTACCAGACTAAGTAAAGGATCCATAGACCGAGTCTATGTTGAGAACATTAAGGTTGTCGAATTCGTTGGATGAAATATTAATTGGTTGGATCAGATTAATAATTAAAAGGATTAAAGGAGAAAATTGGGAAAATTTGCTTGGAGCGGAGCAAGGGAATTTTTCCCGTTACGAGTGGGCCCTAACGAACACGGGTTGTTTGAAGTGGGGGCCTGAGCAGCTACCCCGCAAGTAAAAATGCTCGCGACATCTTGCGCGCTTTGGCACTAGGCCAGCGTGCACTAGGCCAGCATGCACTAGCGGGCAACAGGCCCGCAAGCATTACCCATGGTAGCTCTTGCACAGGCTTGTACAGGGGCCCGCAAGCTGGGCTTGCAGGGCAAGGTAAACCGGCACACATCTAGCCTAAACGAGTTGTGCATGCGGGTCGGCCCTCGCAGAGCCGAAGCTCCGCACGCCGACCCGCGTGTGGGATGGGATTTTTCCCATCCCACATTGGTTTTTGAGGGGAATTTTGAACTCCCCTCCCCCTATATATAGTGCTCCCATTATCCTTTCTCCAATACTTCAACTTAGCCTTTCTCTCTGAGTTCGACATATTTTCTTCGCGAGCCTTTTGCGAGATCCTCCATGAGTTTCTCGAACGTCGCTATAATTCTTTAGAAGGTTCTTTTTTTTTTAAGTGAGCCTTCTTAGCTAATATTTTTGGGTTGATCTTCGAGTGATCTAACAGCTACTGTTTACCAACGGGTTCTTCCTCAACGAAGGTTTTGGTCGGTAAAGATCCGTGTGGATTAATCATAGAGCTTGTCCTAGATTGGAAGCTAGTGCTAACAGAATTCTACCGAATTACTATAAGAGAACACCGCACCAAGGGAAAGGCACGCATCAACTAGTAATGCTCTTAACTTAGATTCTAGGTTTCTTTTAATAAGTTTTATAAACTTAATAGCATCTATGGAACATTTCAACTTAGATTATATTAACCATGGCATTCTTAGGAGACCCATTAGAGTTAATTTTAAGTTTTGAAATTCCACCTTGTAACTTTGCATGTTCAATTACTGTCTTGATTAACCAGCAGTGGTATTAGAGTCTGCCGTATGCTATGTATGGTTGATTATAATATGTTGAAATTGATATTTTCTATGAATTGATTAGAGTATGATATGTATGACTTAGGTTTCAATTCCTATTATAGAAAATGATGTGATAACTAGATTAAGGTTTTACTCAAACTTAGTCTAGGTGATCATCATATAAATTAGCAATGTTATCACACGTGTAAATACTTTAAATTGAGAGTCATCCCGTACTTCACTCAATTAAAGAAGGAATTCTTTAAATCATGGTTGTCCATGGTACAACGAACCAAAGTGCTCATGGTTATTTTGGCAAGGATTGGACTTGGTTGCTCATTCACTTTAAGGTGGACTCTCCTACCTGAAAATCTCCATCGATATTAGGTTCAAGTGTACCCAATGGACATTTATGACTTAGATGATTTCTAATATGGTAATTGGATTTCGCATATGGTTTTATAAACGTGGTTTAATTTGTTAAATAAAACTTATAGACATAGGTGCAAGAACTTAAGCATGGACCTTGTTTGTTTTGCATGCTATATGTGAAGTCTTGGCATAATGGAATGATTATGATATACTGATCTTGAGCATGTTCCCTTAGATTAATAATTCAAAATAGCCCAGAATTATTATTATCATAATCATATCCATCGTATAAGACCTAGATTAGGGAGAGACCAACGGCACCAATAAAATCCCTACAACAATATTAAGGCGGTAGATTGTCTTCCCTTCATAAGTCGTGATACGAACCTTATTAACAGATGTAAGGACATGTACAACATGCTTTCCCTTAACATGTATTTGGTTATGAGACTAGATGGGGTTAACGCCTTAACCAAAATGGGTTAGTTGTCCATATCATTGGAGCTAATGCCAAATTGGAGACACATTTGAGGAGTCGTACAATCGGGTACGCACATCTCTAGAAAGAGAAACCAAATGGATCATAAGTTGTATGGGATGCAAATGAATGGGTTCCAACCATGGTTGTCTTATTATGGCATGAACTGCTATAACATGGGTCATGATAAGTGGCTATGGATGCTACCTACTAAGGAAAATTGGTTGGACCAAATTTCCCAAATTTAAATAGAAGGGCCTATTTGAGTGTCAAGAAAATAATAGGAATTATGTGTTTAACTAAATCCCTTATATTAAATGCATGTACATATACTAATGTCTAAACAATTTCTATCTTATATCTAGGTTGAATATGAACACTAACACTGATAAGCATCCGATTGACAACAAGTTTTATAAAGGAGATAATTTTCATGAGTAGTTCAAGAGTGTGATGATTGCAAGATTTTGACTATACTTGTTTGATAGGCTTATATTTGGTAACGGTGCCAAAAACCTTGTTCCCCACTTTTCTACTGATAAGATAAAAGTTCTAAATATGAACAATTATTTTCAGTACCACTTATCAAATAGAAAAAGGATGACTACTGCAAGTATACAGTTACAATGCAGTTTTAAAAGATATCGATCCCACATGGAAGGAATTCGGTTCTAAAGACCAACTAGAGTTACGGAATAAAAGAAATAAGATAATTTGTATTGGAGGGTTTGGATGATAGACCGATGAATAGAAAGATGTATGAACAGATTAGAGAAAATGTAAACTATATAGATATTCCCGAAGAACAAGTATAGTAGAGAAACATAGTTCTAGATGCCCAAATGAAACATGCAAAATCACCAAGAAGATTTCATACACTAGATAACTTCAACAAACATAGTTCTAGATGCCCAAATATTTAATAATTCACCGCAGAGCAACACATGAAATGACTTTTCTAGATCTAGGGTAAACGAATTATGACACTTATAAGAACCTGGATAATAATAATACTATTCTTAGTATGGGTCACTCTCACATAGCCATATTTAGCAAGTTACCATTCAAAAAATGTTGGCTCACTAAACAACATTATAATCACAGATCTAATGACTATACACAGTCTTGTTAACCCTGTAATCACTCTTAAAGTTAACTCGAAAACATATAACTTGATTAATATAAATGACGCAAGATGAAATATTCATTATGACACATAGACATATCATAAAATTTGAAATAGAAAGTATAAGTAGAAAACAAAGTAAAGTTGTATGGTATGTAAGTGAAAGCTAAAGTTGATCAAACCGTATCCACTCTTTAATGGGAGTCGTCAATTCCCGCAATTCCTGTGTCTACTTTGAATTCGATCTCGACTCGTACAGAACCTCCGCTAAGATGCTATTCTTTGTGAATATAGAACAAATGAATGTTGAAGAATGAAAACTTTTATTGATAAGTGCTTTGCAATTACACTCATACAACAATCACTTGAATTTGTGGAGAAATCTAGTGATCGAAATAAGAATCGAATCACTTATACATTTTTCTCACTATAACTTTGAACATAGCGAAATCTATACTATTTTCACTCTCTATTATACATGCACACTACTATACATTTCCTATCATGCATGTCATCCCCTATCATACCACGAAATTGGTTGGATTTGAACCCTATTTATAGAATGCAAAGGGTTGCGTCTATCAAAATGAAGATTCATGTCCATTGGCGAAGAGTTGCATCACTTCAATATGATTGGATGCAAAATTTCATCCTCATCTACAATGGAAAGGCAACTTTTAATGATTGGTCTACTTCCAAAAGGTGTCTTTTCATTTGGTAGTTGATGGCGGTTGATCGTTCTTATCCGGTGGTTAGTAGTTGAGAAGAGATAACCAATAACCGTCACAAGTCGCGATCATGAACAATGGTTGGTAATTTTCTGTTTATGAAGGGTGACAAGTCGCGACCGTGAATGGGTGTCACGATCATGAACATTACTTTTCTTCATAATTCTTCTTTACAACTTTGCTGATTTTTGACAACTTCAATCCTAAGCCAATTCCTTGAATTCCACACATCTTTTTGCACCTTTTTCACTCTTTTTACATAGAATTTCATCTTTGATCATTTTACTCCCAATATTCACCTAGTTTTTGCACTTGCATAAAAAACAACTACATACCACGTGAAATCTTTTATATGAAGTATAAAATGACTCTAAACCATATCGTTGTATGATCGAAAATATCATGATAATAAGTGTAACTATACACTTATCATGTGACAAGGTTCCTAAAGAACATTGGTTTGGATTATGTACTAGATAATCCATATCCCGAACTCCCCGAAGAAGAGCATTTCATTTGTCAAATAGATAAGTACATGAAGCACAAAAGAGACTATGATTTCACAAAGAATTTCATGGTCAACACTATGCTTCCAAGGTATGGGGATCTATGAAAAAATATGGACTTAGATTCTATGATTGTGTAGCTTAAATTGATGGATGAACATGAAAAATGCTGGTTAATCAAGACAGTAATTGAACATGCAAACATTGCAAGGTGGAATTTCAAAACATAAAATTAACCTAAGGATCTCCTAAGCATGCCTTGATTGATATAATCTAGGTTAAAATGTTCCATAGATGCTTTTAGGTTTATAAAGCTTATAAAAAGAACCTAGCATCTAAGTTTAGAGCATTATCAGTTGATGCGTGCTTTCTCTCTTTTGGTGACGGTGTTCCCTTAGAGCAATTTAGTAGACCGCTCCAAAGCCAACAAGAAATTAAATCGAGAAGGCTCACTTTAGAAAGTGCTTTCAAAAGAATTCTTCGTTTATTTGGAGAAACTTGTGAAGGATCTCGCATAATGAATGAAGAGAGAGTTGTCGAACTTAGAGAGAAAAAGCTGAGCTAAAGAGCATGTGTTTTTTAGTGTGAATAAAGAGAGGAGCTAGAGGCCTATTTATAGGGAAAAGGAGGAGTGTTAGACTCCCACCCTAATCAGGTTAGCCACGCGGGTTTATCAAGGCAAGCGGCTTGCCTTGCCACCGTAAACATGGGCTTGTGGCTTACCGAAAGCCCTTGCTAGCGACCCGCAAGCTTTTCAGCTTGCACCGCAGTCGTGCAAGCCCCACATCGAACAACCTGTGTTCGTTTGGGGCCTACTCGCAACGGGAAAAATTCCCTTACTCTACTCTGTGTAATTTTTCTATATTTCCTCTTTATTCCCTTTAATTATTAATTCGATCCAACCAATTAATTTAATGAATTTGACAACTTGTATTTTCAGCACAAACCCAGTCTATAGGTTCTCTACCGAGTCCGATAAAGACCTAACGTGTGTGACCTCATAAGATCCCAAAGTATTGAGCCGCTAGAGATTAACTTAAACTTGTCTTCCTATCCGGGAACCTTTAAGCTCAGTGTTCCAGACCAATATGGAACATGATAGCTCTAAACGATCAAATGGGCTTTCTAGCAAAGGTGTATAATCCCCCAATACTTGGAATGTCATGTGCTTGTGACTTGATCAGGTTTTGCAGTAGTAACCAATAAAAAACACTCCTTCCATCAGGTTAAGTACCATCCAGTTTATTAAGTCGGATTAAGTATTAGCTCATGTAATAGCCGTAGCTATCCTAGAATTAGACTTGTTAACGAAGAACACCACTCGGCCATTATGTATCAAGATTGATCATTCTATCAATCTTATACTCTGATCAGAGGTTTATGAGTGTGTCACTTCAACAAGGGGCCCTAAGGTACATCTCCCATATATCACTACATCAGGAGCGATGGATCCCATCTTGATTACTCGGCTTACCAACATGTGATCATCACTAAACCTCTAATCACCTGTGTCATCCTAATCGCCAGGGTATGAATAAGTATGACCCAAAGTATAGCAACTCCTACACAAGGTAACTAGTATCTCAGGTCTGAGGATACTTGTACTAGTAATGCAATAAGACATGACACCAACACATGGATATAGTTATTTTCGAGTGTCTTTCTTATAGCGGTCTCCTATGTATTACTCGAATACATCCATGTGTTAACTTAAGATACCACCTTCAGCTCGTGAGATCGGCTTCTTGGATCTAATCTAAGGAGTATGCCTACACATGCTAGTCTATTCTTTCCATTGATGTCCAATCTTAATGAAAATATGACTAGGGATATTTAGTCTATTCATAGTAACACGTATGTGCAGTTCTCACATCACATAGCTCCCACTATGTCCACGCACTTTTCGGCTATGAAGTAGTTACGGACTTTATCTCATCAATGCGTATATACATATTTAATTCTATACATATATGATACCAGCGAGATACATAAATAAACAGAAAGCATTAATAAGCAACAAAGATGCATTAATTATTATTATTAATAATAAATCGAAACTGTTTGTACATTATAGCTAATAAAGATATATCACCCTAATTGCTTCTAGGGCATACAACATATCTAACAATCTCCCACTTGCACTAGAGCCAATTACCCATATACCTCATGCCATGCTCGTTAACATGCTGGTCATGTATAACTTGAGTCAATGGCTTTGTTAGCCCATCCGCTAGATTCTTATCCGTTGAGATGTATTCTAAATTTATATCTTTCTTGGTTACTATCTCTTGAACGAGATGGTATTTTCTAAGTACATGTCTGTTTATTTATGAGATCATGATTCTTTTGCTTGAGTAATAGCCCCATTGTTATCACAATAGACGGCTATTAGATTTACAATGCTGGACACCACACCGAGATCACCAATAAATCCCTTAAGCTAAACAGCTTGGTTAGCCGCTTCTAAAGCAACTATGTACTTAGATTCTGTGGTTGAATCGGTAGTCGTATCCTATTAGAAACTTTTCCAAACAACTGCCCCTCCACTTAACATAAACACATAATGATAAGTGTATAATTACACTTATTATCGCATTAATTTCATATATTAAACACTATAGTTTTAGTTATTTTTACGCTTCATATAAAAGATTTCACGTGGTATGTAGTTGTTTTTTATGCAAATGCAGATACTAGGTAAATCTTAAGAGTAAAATGATCTAAAGTGGAATTCTAGGAAAAAATAGTGAAAAAGGTGCAAAAAGATGCATGGAACTTAAAGATTTGGCTTAGGATTGAAGCTATCGAAGATCGGTGAAGTTACAAGGAGATTTCTGAAAAAACTAAATTCATGATCGTGACATTCATTTGCGGTCGTGACTTGTTCACTTCAAAAATAGAAGTCTGCCAACAAAGATTCACGGTCGCGACATGCACATCACAGTCGTGACATGGACGGTTTTCTAGTTCTATCTTCTTAACTAACAACCGCCTGATAAGCATGATCAACCGCCACCAATGATAAGACACCTATCAGAAGTCAACCAATCATGAAAAGGTACCTATCCATTGTGGATTACATCAAAGCTTCTCAACCAATCACAATGAAGAGATGCATTCTTTCACCAATGGACACAACGCTTCGTTTGGATAGACGTAACCCTTCGAACTCTATAAATAAGGCTCTAATCCATCACAATTTTGTGCAGTGTGGTGACACACTAGAAAGGAAAGCATTGGAGTGCAAATAAAGAGTTACATATAGTGTGTGGGTAGTTAGATTTGCTAAGTTTTTAAGTATTAGTGAGAAAATGTTTAAGTGATTCGAAACCTTATTTCGATCACTAGATTTCTCTATATTCTCGAGCGATTGTTGTATAAGTGTACTTGCAAATCACTTATCAATAAAAGTTTTCGTTCTTCAATATTCGTTTGTTTGATATTCATAAAGAATAGCATCCTAGTGGAGGTTCTGTATGGGCCGAGACCGAATTCAAAGCAGACGCAGGAATTGTGAGACGCGGGAATTGTGGGAATTGACAAATCCCATTAAAGAGTGGATACGATTTGATCAACTTTAGCTTTCACTTGCATACCTTACAACTTTGCTTTACTTTCTACTTATACTTTCTATTTCGAAGTTTATGATATGTCCATGTGTCATAATGCGTAATTCATGCTAAGTCTTTTATGTTAATCAAGTTATATGCGTTGGCGTTAATTTTAAGAGTAGTTTCAGGGTTAACAATATCGTGTATAATCACTAGATCTGTGATATAATGCTGTTTAGTGAGCCAACAATTTTGGATTGGTAACTTGGTAAATGTGGCTATGTGAGAGCGACCCGTACTAAGCATAGTATTGACGTTGTCCAGGTTTATATAATAGTCTTATCTCGTTTGCGCTAGGTTTAGAAAAGTTATTTCATGTGTTGCTCTATGGTGAATCATTGAACATTTGAGTGTGTTTAACCGGGTTTGTTAGATTAGTCTAGTGTGTCGTAACATCTTTGTTGAACTTGCATGTTTTCTCTGCTATAATTGTTCGTAGTGAAAATCTAAGCATTTATAGTCTCTAATCTATCACATTCATATCTACTCAACTTTTCATTCTAAACTTCCTACCCAAAAATTTCAAATCTCTATTTTTATTTTCTTTTACTTTGTTTTTCCCTTATTGATATTTAGACTTGGTTCCTTCCCTGTGGGTTCGATATCTTTTAAAACTACATCGCAACTGTATACTTGCAGTTATTATCATTTTTCTATGTAATAAGAGGTATTGACAACAACTACATTTTATGTGAACAAGTTTTTGGCATTATTATTAGGATAAGCCTTACGAAACAAATGTAGCCAAGTCTTGTGAATAATTTATTAAACTTATCAGTAGAAAAGTGGCGAACAAGTTTTTGGCGCTATTGCCGAGGAAGGCAATAGCATTCTAAAGATATTTTCGGGAAGGTAATATCATTTTAAGGATCAAAATTCCGGGGAAGACAAGTAAGTTCTAAAGTTTATATCTATTTATTTTATTTCCTATAACATACAATATTCTAAATTTCATTCTAGATGTGAAAAGATTATGAAATAATCATCTTTGGGGTCATAATTTTCCATCTTAATTCTTGATAAATAGAAGATTTTCTTCTATTTTTCCTATTCGCGTTCACGACTGTCTATCGCGCTCGTGAATTCCTCTACAAACTTTCTATTTACAAAAATTCTATTAGTCACACTCGCGAGAAATTAATCCCGATCGCGACCTGTGCGATAACTGCAGCGGTTGAGCGGTTATTCGACAGTTATTCTACTAATCTCTATAAATTGATGCATGATTGGTCATCAATCATCTACTCCTTCAATCAGAATTCTTCCCTTCAGATTAAAACTTCTTCCAAATCAAATATCCTTCCATTTCTTACAAAATTTCTTTCATCCAAATGGTTTATCCGACAAGAATTGGTGTTTTTCAACCGAAGAATATCCAAGACTGGTATGAAGCGCCATTCCCAATCTATTCAGAGGAAGAAGGAGATCACTATGAAAAGATCCGAGATGCTGAATTCAAGAGTTCCTATACAATTCATAGGATTAGTATTATTGATTTAGGTATATTTGATAGAGTTATGTACTACCTTCGAGTACTTAATTTTGTTCTTTACTCCAACTTAACTCTCGGGAATAGTGTGAGTAATTGCATGGAAATGCTGGTCACAGTGGTATGGAGAAATGATAGACAAAATTGTCTAATCTATCGCCACCATGGGATAGAATATAAGATCACGAGGAAGGCTTTGGAGAAGTATTTAGGGTTTCCAAAAGATTGTTTCTACAAGATTCCTCTTCGTTGGAATCCTGTACCAGCATGGAATCATTTGACGGGCTAAACCGATTACGAATAAGAATTCGCCTATAGCCGGTGGATTCGTGATCCTTGTTTGTTGGCATTACACTTTTACTTAAGTGGCGTGTTGTTTGGTAGGTCTAACTCTGATATTGTCATTCCTCAAGAGTTGTTTGTCTTGGAAGCAATTTTGGAAGGCACACCTATCGATGTCTCTGGGATTATGATGGAGACACTTACGTCTGCAGCATAAAATCCTGAATTGACCGAATATGGGTGTCGGACAATGGCGAACCTGTTGAGCCAAATAGGGAGATTACCTTATTTTACAAAAATTTTCAATAGTGAAGATGTAATTCCGGAATTAACAATGGAAGTCTTCTTTGAGAAAAATTTCTTAATAAGTTGCATTGGAGAAGATAGAATAACTTATGGTTGGACCATGGGAAGAAAGGGTGGAAGCAGATCGAGAGAAAGAAAGAGAAAATAGGCAAGGAGAAATCAGAAGAAATTCCAACCTTCATGAAAGATTAAGCGGTCTTATGGAAGGGCAAGCTTCAATCCGTAGAAAAATCGAAGTCATTCATGCTTTACTGGTTGATGTTGAGCAAGATTTGAGGGAATCTTACTATGAAATTAGTCGAATGATAGGATCATTTCCCCTAGACTAAATATTTCATTTTTTCCTTCTCAAAATTAGAATCTTGTATAGGTAGATTTCAGTGTTAATTGTTACGTGTTTAATTGTTTGTTTGTGTTTTATTGTTAGTTTGTAAGTCTTTGTTTTATAAATAAAAATAAATATGAACAACAAGACATTGATGTTCAATTGCTGTCTTCCCCATGAATTCTCAAGGTATTATAGTAAATATTCATTGTTTATATTTAACAAAGTTTGTGTTTATGTTTTTAAGTTTTATAGGTACAAGTTCAAAAATTGGAAAAATTTGAAGAATTTAGAGGTTCGCAACCATGACATATCTCGCGCTCGTGATCACTAGAGAATAAAACTTTCTGTTTCTTTCATGAGGAGAGTCACGATCACGACTGGCCTTCTAGATCACGACACGGCAGAAATATAACCGTTACAGCTCGTGACTTGACTAGCGACAGATGGCTGAAACCGCCATTAACGACTAGTTTTGACCTTAAACGGCTATAATCTCATTTATGACCAACTAGAGACCCAATATACCTCTATAAATAGGTCAAAGTTAACCTAACCACCACACCTTCTAAACAAGCCTTCAAATTTTTGAAATTTCTATTCTTCTACATTCAAGTATCTAAACCTTTTTCAACCCTTTTTTTCTTCAAATCAATATACCTCGTGTGAAGAAAGTAGCACAAAAGAGAGGAGCACCATCGATTCAACAAGAATTCGATTGTCCATTCCCGTTAAGGATAAGAGAAGAGGGCAAGAGATTCCAAAAACTAAGCAAATTGGATATTACTGGTATGATATTCCTTGATTTGGTTTTCTTGGAAACTCTAAATCTCCGACAAGAGATGGAGACATAATGTTCAGTTCTTGGTCTTTCAAAATTTGTGGATATGCGATTCCCACAAAATCGAGATTGGATTCTCGAGTGTTTGGTTATATTCGATTACGAAGATTCAAGGAAGAGGGCGATTCAATTTTGGAATCAAGGGCAGCAATACACTGTCACAAGAGAGATGATGGGTGAATGGTTCAGTTTCTAAATTGTCAACTCATCAAGCATGACGGACTCATTTCAACCTAATCGAGTTTGGGCAAATTTATCGAGTAAGAGAGTTTTTTATCCCAAAAATTCTCCTAACAAACTCATTAAGAATGAATGTATTCTCCTTCTCCACAAATACCTTTCCACTTCGGTATTTTGTCGAGTCGAAAATACTAAAGTTCAAAAGAAGGACTTGTTTGTTCTCTCATGCGCTATGATGAAGTAAAAAGCGGAAATTATGGTTATAATTTGGGAGATGACGAAGAAGAACTCGACGAGCATGAGGAGTAAAATTAGAGCGACTGAAATTATCACCGCCATAGTCTTGGGAGCAAGAGGTGAACTCCCCTATGTTCAACAACTGGGTGAGTATTTTCGGTATATGGATGGAAACTATTTGAAGAACACTAGATTACTCCAAGAGTAGGATGGTTTTTATTCTTTCTATTCCTACTCCAACCGCACCAAGAAGCTCAATTTGACTCAAGAAGATTCTTCCATCGGTCCATCAAATTCATCCGTAAGCCATCGCAATGGAAAAGAACCGATGACCGAAGTAGACGAAGAAGATGAAGATGAAGAAGCTCCAGAGGATTGGAAAGCTAGCATGCAACTTAAGTTGGATAGTTACCAAGCGGAACTTGGAGTCATGAAGAAAGACATGAAGATTATAAAGAAAAGTAATAAATCGATGCTTCGAAAATTACTTTCATTCTTTAGAAAGCAAAATTGTCAATTCACTCCTAGTCAACCGAATTCTCCTTCACAATAAACGGGTTAATTTATTTTTCTTACTTTATTTTTTCAATAATTTTTAGACTAGTTTTAGTTGTTAGTTTAGATTTTTATTAAATGTCTCACAATGAGGACATTGTGTTCTTTAAGTGTGGGGGGGCAGTTGTAAAAATCCCGTAAAATCCAAAAAAATTAAATAAAATAAAAAAATTGAAGAATTTGAAAATTTTTGTTGATTTTTGTGCAATTAATACATTATCATTTCATATACTTTACTAACAATTGTCCAAGGTTATTTTGAGTGTCAGGTTTTACAAGTTTGATGTTAGTGCAAAAATTGAGCGCATGTTGAACATTTACCAAATTGGTAAGGATGAGTGGTGAGTAACATTCGAAAGCAACATTCCAAGTAAGTTTCGATTTATATTTCGATGCAACATGAATTAGTATAAGTTATATAGTTTTAGTTTAATGCTTCCGATAAGTTTAAATGTGTTAATATCTAATGGTATTCTTACTATGAGTTTTATATACAAATCTTGAATAAGTCCTATAAGTACTGAGTATGTTTAAAGTGTTAGGAAACTATAGCCATAATACTTTGAGCTTGATCAATAAAGGATGAGGGCATTAAGTGAAAAATCAAAAGAAAGAGAGGATAACCAATGAGTTATGCAAAATGTGAGGAATGGTACGGAGCGGAAACTGCAACCATTCATTGAGTGAAAAAAGAAAAGAAAGCATAGCACGAAAAATTGGTGCAAAGTACAAAGTACTTCAAAAACATACGATTAAAAGAAAAAAAATGAGAGAGTGGTATGGAGCATAAAAGGCAACCACTGAAAAAAGGGGAGAGTGGCATGGAGCATAAAATGCAACCACTGTGAGTGTTTTTAGCATCATAGGTTACCTAAAAATACCTTGAGAGAAATTAATCAAAGTGTGCTTTCTATGTCCTTTATACTTTATACTATGCTTAAGAGAACGTAATATTCGAGTATGCATATAACGCTTGTATGAAGATGTGATTTGGTTGACTCTCAATTAAAGACAAAGGTATGCAACTAAGCTATATAAATTGCACATTACTAATTTGTGGGAAATTTCGAACTTCTTCTTGAAATCTTTTGCAACGTGGAATGTGGTACTCATTACAATAGTCTTTCGCCAAATAAGGTACGAACTTGTTTACAAATTTATACACTTCTGTTGAATTTACCTT
>CATIWQ010349954.1:0-21605 GCA_949673415.1 Euphorbia schlechtendalii | reverse complement strand
GAGTGAATAATGTATTCATAATTAACTTAAATGATAAATCAAAGAAAGATATATGCTTGATGACTAAAGAAGAAGAGTCATGGCTATGGCACAGAAGGTTGGGACATGCTAACATGAACCTTCTGACCAAATTAGTCAAACAGAAACTTGTTGAGAGCATGCCAAGCTTGAACTTCGAAAAGGATCATTTGTGTAATGCATGTTAGTATGGGAAACAATTCAAAAAGAGTTTTAAGTCTAAATCTGAATTTTTAACTAAAAGTCCTAGAACTTGTTCATATAGACTTATTTGGCCCTGTTTTGCCGATGAACATGGGTTGACACAAATATACCATGGTTATTGTAGATGATTATTCCATATATACATGGGTTATTCTTCTAAGTAGTAAGGATGAAGCTTATGAAGGATTTTCTAGACTATGCAATAGAATTGAGGTTGAACAAGGAGTCCTTCTTTCTAAAATAAGAAGTGATCATGGAAGAGAATTCTAAAATATACTATTTGTTGAATTCTGTGATGCCAGAGGGATTGAGCATAACTTCTCTGCTCCTCACACCCCTCAACAAAATGGGGTTATTGAGAGGAAGAACAGAACCATAGTTGAAATGGCCAGATCTATGCTCAGTGACAACAATCTTCCCAAATATTTTTGGGCAGAGGTAGTCAACACTACATGTTACATACTGAATAGAGTAAATATTATATCAGTAATTGATAAAACTCCCTATGAAATTTGGAAAGGTAGAAAACCTAAAATTGGGTACTTTAAAGCATTTGGGTGTAAATGTTTTGTACTAAAAAATAAAGAACAACTAGGAAATTTTGATCTTAAAGCTGATGAAGTAATATTTCTTGGCTACTCAACACATAGCAAAGCCTATAGAGTCTTTGTCAAGAGAACAGCAACTTTAGAAGAGTCAGTACATGTAGATTTCGATGAAACTAACCACGTAGGGAAAAGAAGAGACTCAGAGGAAAATGGAGATTCTGTCTCACATAAACAACCCTCAGAGTCAACCCAAGGAGAAACATCAACAAAGGATAAACCATTTGAGATCAGGTTCTCAGAACATGGAGATAAAGAAAATCCTCCAAAAGCACAAGAGGCGCATGTTCATCATGACCTACCCAAGGAAATAAGAACCAAGAAGGACCATCCAGAAAGACTGATCCTTGATGCACCTCAAAATCCAGTTCTTACCAGAGGACAACTTAGTAGAATGACAAGTCATCTAGCATTTGTCTCTATCATAGAACCAAAGAAATTTGAAGATGCAGAACATGATGAAAGTTAGATGATGGCCATGCAAGAAGAACTAGATCAGTTAACTAGAAATGAAGTTTGGGATCTTGTCCCAATGCCAAAGAACAAATCCATCATTGGCACTAAGTGGGTATTCAGAAATAAGCTCGATGAGGAAGGGAATGTGGTCAGAAACAAAGCTAGACTAGTAGCTCAAGGATACAATCAACAAGAAGGAATTGATTATAATGAGACATTTTCCCCTGTAGCAAAACTTGAAGGAATCAGAATCCTCTACGCCTTTGCATCCCATATGGGATTTAAGCTATACTAAATGGATGTAAACAGTGCCTTCCTAAATGGATTTATCTCAGAAGAAGTTTACGTAAAGCAACCTATTGGCTTTGAAGATTCAAAACATCCATGCCATGTCTACAAATTGAAGAAGGTGTTATACGGTCTGAAGCAAGCCCCCAAAGTCTGGTAAGAGAGATTGACGAGCTTTCTTATCTCAAAAAGATACTTCAGAGGCAAAACAAACACTACATTATTCATCAGAAGAAGAGATAAAGACATAATTCTTGTTCAGATCTATGTCGATGATATTATCTTCGAAGCCACTGATGATAGGATGTGTAAAGAATTTAGTTCTCAAATGAAGAATGAATTCGAGATGTCTATGATGGGAGAACTAACATTCTTTCTTGGTCTGCAAACCAAACAAAGTTCAAATGGAGTATTCATCAATCAATCCAAATATACCAAGGAGATTCTAAAGAAATTTGGTATTGAAGATGGAAGAGAGATGTCAACTCCCATGGCTTCCAACACTATACTCAGCAAAGACTCAGAAGGAAAGAAAATTGATCAGAAGCTGTTTAGAGGAATGATTAGATCTCTTCTGTACCTCACAGCTAGCAAACCTGAAATTCACTATGTAGTATGCTACTATGTAAGATATCAAAGTGACCCAAGAGAGTCTCATCTGAGTGCTGTGAAAAGGATTCTGAGATATCTACTCAGAACCATAGATGCTGGACAATGGTATCCCAACAATGGGGATTTTTCTCTGATTCACAGATGCTGACTATGGAAGTGATCAACTAGAATGAAAAAGCACTACTGGTGGATGTCATTTTCTTGGCAATTGCATTGTCACTTGGTATAGCAAGAAACAGACCTCAGTAGAACTATTTATTATAGAATTTGAATACATGGCTGTAGGAAACTGTGTTGCTTAAGTGCTGTGGATTAAATAGTAACTAGAAGACTATGGAGTTAAGTCAGAGTGCATAGAGATCCTCTGCAATAACAAAAGTGCAATTGATCTGTCAAAGAATCCTATACAACATAGCAGAATGAAGAATGTCAACATCAGACACCACTTCATAAGAGATCATGTTCTCAAGAAAGATGTGAAGCTGGTATACATCCCTATTGAAGATCAAAGAGCTGACATCTTCACCAAACCTCTGAGCAAAGATCAATTCGCTTTCCTCAAAAGAGAAATAGGTATGAGTAACCCATTGTGAACGTTACTCAGAAGATGGTGCAATTACTCAGAAGACTCATTAATCTCAGAAGTAACAGTCATCCTCTAAAAATAAGCACAATGCTATATCTTAGATGATTTAACCCACGAACTGCTCCACCTTTCAAAATTCAAAAACCCTAATCCCAAGCTGGATTTTTAGGTTACAACTGTTCACATCCTTCCATTAGTTACGTACTTGACGGTTACCTATATATTTTAAACAGTAAATGCTGAAACCGTTACTGTTATATCTCAGCAAATTACCAAACCATCCCTCTGAAACTACCCATATAAATAGGTGAAGACTGTTCATCATCTCATCACTTTACCAAAATCGCAAAATTTCCTTAAGTTTTCTGAGAAACTTCTCCTTCTAAAAACCCAAACTTTTTCAAACCCTAACTCTCTAATGGCTCCTAAAAGAACTAAATCATCAAAAGAAGGCCCCAAAAAATAAGTAGTCATCAAAATCCCTCCAAAGACCTTTGAACCTATTTTATACAAGTCAAATCCCACTACCATAATCCCCCTAGAGATTTCTAGGAGATATTCTTTTCTCCAAGCAACTCCTTACAAAGAAACTATTGTGTTCCACCAACTAGGAACTTGGATGAGACTGAAGGAGCCAACATTCCTTAAAATAGTTTCTGAGTTTTATAAAATCTTAAAAAGGTGCACTATGAGAGATGAAGAGCTCAAAACAGTGGTTAAAGGGAAGGAGATCATCATTACTCCATCTTTTCTGGAAAAGTTGTTGAATATGAAAGATGAAGGGCTGGCTCTGAGATGAGGGTGTGAAGATTCTGTAAGTTATAATAAGAAGGCGTATATGCCAGAAGGATGGTTTAGCTAGAAGATAAGCACCCATATGCCTCAGGAGCCTAGATACTGGCAATTCATAATGGCTAATCTTCTACTTCAGAAGATGAACTCAACAAATGCAGTATCTAGCTATGAGCACTGCATTTTGTTCCATCTAGTGGAGAAGAAGAAGGTCAACTGGCCAATGATCATTATGCAGCATATGCTACACCACAAGTTCACACTTGGTGGCTTAATCAGCAGGATTGTAGCATCCTCTAAGATAAACTACTCAGAAGAAGATGGATATCTGGGTAGCGAGATTGTAAGGGAGACCTTTGATAAAAAGTTTGACTATGGGATGAAATGGGATAGAGAGGAGGCTCTGAAGAAAGATATGGCCAGGAAGCAAAGGGACAAAGAGCTAAGGGTAGAAAAGAAGGGAAAGGGTGCAAAAGGGGTTGAGGAAGTCTCCCCAAAGAGGTAGAGGGAACCTGTGATGAAATAGGAGGAGATCCCTAAAGTAAAGAGAAGCCGAGCTAGCAGAAGTAAGGTACTTGCTGCTGGGGATGTGGTGGTTCCTAATGAAGTCATTGAAGGAAAAGCTCAACGAATCACCTACTCCATGAACAAATTCCAATATGTGCCAAGGCCCTTGGAGCAGAATAGCTCAGATGATGAAGAAGATAGTCAACCTATCAGCACCCTAACCAAGAGGAAGAGGGAGAATTTGATCCTGATATAGCTATCCCCAGTGATGAGGAAGAGAAGGTTGAAGAGAAAGAAGATGAGGTTGTGGAGGAGGAGAAAGAGGAGAGGAAGGAAAACAGGCAGAGAAAGAAGAAGGCCAAAACCTATGGTGAGACTATCATCTCAGAAGATAATCCTTAGAAGGATGATTTGATAAAGGCCACAAATCAAAGTATAGTAGAGGTCTTTACTCATGTACCTCGAAAAGGGACAGTGGGAGATATAAGAATAGTTGCTGAGGAGGCAGAGAAGAGAGCTCTGTCAGAAGGGAAGAGAGTGCCTGCTTTAGAAGAATTCATAGCCAAAATGAAGGGAAAGAGCACCTCTGAGACAAAGGAGGATGACTCAGAGGAGGTAGATGGAAAAGTCCAGGAGGGAACCTCAGTGGACTTTAAATTGCCCTTGGGGGCTCTCCCAGTAGCACCCAGTCTAGTCCCTCCAAAGGTGGCAAATCCTACAAAATTCCTGCTGCAGAAGAAGCCACAATCTCCCCCTCTGGATCAACAGAAGGCTATCTTTGATACCTCTCATCTCTTCTCAGTCACTCTTGAGACACCTACTAAATTTCTGTCTATACCAGGAGAATCTCCTACACCAATTATCAAAGATCCTTTGATGGTGGCAGCATCAATTGCTCAAGAGGTGACTAAGGAGATTGAGGCTGAGGCTAAGAAAGATGAAGTAGCTGAGGAGAAGGTTTAAAAGAAGGAGGATGAGATTGAAACCAAGGAGAAGAAGAAAGAAGAAGAAAAGGAAGAGGCTGATAAGCAATCTCTGATGAAAGAGAATTTGCTAGAGGATGATCCATTCCTATCGACTCTTCAGAAGGAGGAAGCTCAGAGGACTATAGTGGCTAAATGTGGTGTTCAGCCATTAGCATCAGATCTTGCTGATGAGTTCTTTGCCATGGCCCACTCAGGATTTGCTAAGCACAACATCAGGCCAAAGGATATAAGGGAGGAGGATGATGAGAATGAGGAAGGTCAGAAGAAAGATGAGGAAGTTTTGGTGGAGGATGTGAGTGAAGAAGATGATATTCAGATCATGAGGGAGTCTAAGACTCAGCAACAGTAGCAGCATTCCTCTCTTCCAAGGGTTATGGTGGATCTAAATAGCTCCTTGACTCTTATCCCCAGACCTGCTGAATAGAGAATCTATGGAGATGAATCCTTTGGAAGTAAGGGATGGATGGTTGGTGATCTTGCTGAGGGAGTCAACTCTAATGCTCCTGTTACTGTAAACTCCCTCCATCACATTGGAAGATCCTTAACGATCTCCTCACAATGGCACTTCACCTCAATGACTGCATTGTGGATATCAAAATTGCCCCCTTTAACCACCAACTAACCTAGAGTGTAGCTCTTATCTTTGAGTAGGCGTAGATAATAATGGAAAGATCTGACGCAATTCCACTTCCTTCTCAAATCTTCTCTAATCTTATCCAGCATTTGCAGCCACTCATGGATTACGTAGACATCTTAGAGTCTCTGGAGAAGCTGAACGAGTTGATGGCCATTGGAGAAAAAGGTCTGGAGATGATCCATGATGAAGTCAATGGGTTGAAAGAACAGCTCCAGAGGCAGATAGCTGATGTTATATCTACTCTAGGGATTTCTATTGAGCTCACCTCAACAAAATTCTCTATGGGGCTGAATAATGAAGTATAGGCGCTCAGGACTCAAAATGCCTTTTGTCTGTGGTAGCAGGAGAAAATCCAAAGTAATCTTGATGAGATGTTGAAGCACATGATTGATTCTAAGGTTGAAACTCTCAAGGCTATTGTGGATTCCAAAAGAGAGCTTAAGTCTGAGATCTTCAAGGTTGTTGAAGATTCTCACAAGAAGATAACTGACACCACCTTTGCTTAGAAGAATGTAGCTGTGGATGAAATAGATGATCAACTAAAGAAGTATGCTGTTGCACTCACCAAGACCACTAAAGAAGCTAGAGATATAATGGTGGCAAGAAATGCAAGCACTTTAGAGGCCCTTCAGAAGAGCATTGATGGATTAAGTAATCAACTTGGTATCCTATCTCTCCATTCCATCTACTCACATGATAGTAAGATTGTTTCGTTCCTACAGCATCTGGCGAATGGGCTTAACACTCAATGGATTTGGAATCAGAAGGCTCTCCAAGTTATCCTTGAAAGCATCTTTCCTTATGTCCCCAGCAAAGCTGCAAGGCTGATCTAGCAGATAGTCCCTCCTCTTCAAGCAAATGCAAAACCTGTTCATGAAGTTGTTCAGAGGTTTGCGCTTGATGAGCAGAAGACTATCTCTCAACTTGTTAGCTCTGAGTGGAGGGAGAAAGACAAGCATAGCTTCAAGGACATCTGGGAAAGACAGATGATTTCCAACCAAGCTTCAAGCAGCCCATGGAGATAGATCAGTAGAATGACTCAAGGTGAATTCTTAGCACTTAAGGAAAAACCTTTGTAATAGAATTCTTTGTAAAAACTTTCTAAACCATTGTGATCAATAAAAAGTTTTTACTTTTGTTCTCAAAGTACAACTCTTCGTTGTACTAACTTCCTTGTATGTCATTAAATCAAAACTCAAAGCCTAAGCATTAAACTATAAGGGAGTATGAGGGAGTGAGTACATCCTGTGTTTGAATTCACTCTAAACCAACAAAATGAGGGAGATTGTTGGATTCTGAAGCAAGATTAATTATGTTTTGTAAGTTCTAAGTTCAGAAGCAAATCTCAGAAGCACCAGGATTCGTTAGCAGAGTTGTGGATCCTCATAAGCAAATAGAGTCAGATGAAGTATTCAATATCTCAGAAGATCACTCAAGACTCAGAACCTTAAAAAGCCCTTTTGAAGACTGCTAAAGGTCAACTTAATCTTTTGGCACTAAAAGTCAAGAAATCTGACTTCGAATTTAATGCCGCCGCCCGCTTTGTTCTTCAGTCTACTACAAGACAAAAGTTGTTGCGAAATAAAGAACAAAACTTACCTTTTAATTTGATACATATCTACCGTACAAAGTGGGTCTCAAATCAACCTAGCACAACATGGCGCGGGTCGAAAATGGACGAGCTACTCTAACAAATTGCTAATGGAAACAAGATTGAGAGACAATGGTAGAATTCCTAACAACGGTCTAAAATCAATGGAAATATTCTCTCCCTCTATAAAAGGATTATTTCCGCCATTGAAGAAGGTTGCTGAACGAAGAAAAGAATTCAAGAGTGAACAAATTCTCAATCTACTTGCAATCTTCTTCTAGCAAACATTCAAATCTTATCTATTTGTACTTGAGCTAACTGAAACAAAGTTCAGAAGCTCATAAAAATCATTTATCTATAAACTGTTGTAAATCACACTAAGCTAAGGGTAAGTTAGTGTGAGGGAGCTTGACAATCTCATAAGGAAGGTACTTAAGAGAGAAGAAGGTCAGAGCCTCGGATACAGAAGGATGGTACTCTTGTATTGGTATAGCTCATCATAGGCAAGATTGCTTTTCACCAGAAGAAAAGTCACTAGCGAACTAAATCTTGGACAAGAGATTCCAAGAACTGGATTAGGCAGAGGCTGAACTAGGATAAAATCCATGTTTGCATATTTCCTTACTCTGCTCTATTTTTGTGTTTATTTAATTCCGCAACTAAAACACTTAAATATAAAAAGGGGATTCTGAGTAAAGAATAACTACTCAGAAGCATCTTCAGAAGCAACCTTTTGAAGAATACAGTGAACTCAGAAGAAGAGTCATTCACCCCCCCTCTGACCTATTTTATCACCCTATTGGGTCCTACAATATCACTATATCATGAGCGATGGATCCCCTCTTGACTACTCAACTTACCAATGAGTGGTCATCACTATACCCATAACCACCCGTATTATCCTAATTACCAGGGTATGAATAAGTATGACCAAAAGTATAGCAACTCCAACACAAGGTAACTGATATCTCAAGTTTGAGGATACTTGTACTGCTATTGCAATAAGACATGACACCAACACATGGATATGGTTATTTTTTAGTATCTGTCTTTAGCGACCTCTAATGTATTACCTGAATACATTCATGTGTAAACTCAAGGTACAACTTTCAGCTCATGAGATCAGCTGCTTGGATCAAATCTAAGGAATAAGCCTACACATGCTAGTGTGTCCACTTCATTGATGTCTAGTGTCAATGAAACTATCACTAGGGATATTTAGATTATTCATAGTAACGTGTGTACATAGTTCTCACACAATATTATGTCCTCGCTTTTTCACACTATTAAATAGTCAGAGACTTTATCTTATCAATGAACATTATACATATACATAATAGCACATATATAATACCAGCTAAATACAATTAAAATAATCATTGATATATAAAAAAGATGCCTTATTATTGATAAAAAATAATCTGAAACTATTTGTACATTATTAACTAATAAAGATTGATTTCCCTAATTGCTTCTATGGCTTACATCATGTCTAATACTAAAAACCTAAGAGACAGCTCAACCTATCTTGGAAGGAAACTAGGAACTAAAATCTAGGAAGTCAGCCTCGTCAACTAGGCACTGAAAACCTGGAAGACAACTCAACTTACCTTGGAAGGCAACTAGGCATTAAAAACCTGGAAGCTCAACCTCATCAACTAGGCACTAAAACCTAGAAGATAGCTCAACCTATCTTGGAAGGAAACTAGGCATTAAAAACCTAAAAGTCAACCTCATCAACTAAGCACTAAAAACCTAAAAGCAGAAACTCATCAACTAGGCACTAAAAACCTAGAAGACAACTCAACCTACCTTGGAAGGCAGCTAGCACTAAAAACCTAGAAGTCAACTTTGTCAGCTAGGAATTGAAAAACCTAGAAGGCAAACAAACCAACCTGAGGTGACTAGGTACTAAAAACCTGGAAATCAACCTCGTCAAAGTCCCATATAGTGCACTAACACACCTATTGATCCACTTTGAGAAAGTCATGTCGACCTAAGTATGATTTTTATCCCATGCTCTTTTTATGTAACCATTCCAACTTATTTTAGTAAGGACCACACGAGGTGCATCCTTTGGGCAAGGGATTCTTGGTCCCTCTTGTGAAGAGATGATGAGAAGTATTTTCACTTGTCTCTCCTGTTCTAAAAATTCGCTTTAAGGTTACAAGACATTCAAAGAAGATCCTTGGGTCTTGTGAAAGCCAAAACCGTTCAAAACAAACACAAACCCGCCCAAAAACCATAAAAACCCATTAAAAAGTCAAAAAAATCATAGAAAATTGAAAATTCATCTCCCCTAGCCACTTGCCTGATTGAACAGGCTTAGATTGGTTCTGTATCGTTCCTCTATAAATGTTAGTATTGGCCACGGTTGGGCCTGTACCGGTACGCCCAACGATCGATACCGGTACCGGGTTGGTCTCAATCCACTTAAAGCGAACCAAGACCAATCCGGTACCGGCCTTTAAAGCTGGCCAATACCGACCTCATCTAGGCTGGTACCGACCCACCCCAAACTGCCAATCTTGGTAGGTTGTGGCCAATTTTGACTTTATGGACCAGTCCTGACTAGCATGCTGACAACTCTAATTTTTTTACCCTTTTCACCTTAATTTCATTTT
The DNA here is from genome assembly GCA_949673415.1 of Euphorbia schlechtendalii. Lineage (NCBI taxonomy): Eukaryota > Viridiplantae > Streptophyta > Magnoliopsida > Malpighiales > Euphorbiaceae > Euphorbia > Euphorbia schlechtendalii. Next base: position 11,699 of record CATIWQ010349954.1, on the reverse strand, counting down.
TCCTTTTATCAAAAATACCCTTTACCCTTCACTTATTTACGATTTTTACCTACCACTGTATAAGTCTAAATATTAGATTTTTGGGGATGGGAACTTTACCTCTTTGGGGAATTTTTAAAGAGAGAGAATTCTAGAGAGAGAAACTTGGGGATATTTTAGAAAAGTTAGAAAATTCTACACTTTCGTAAAAGTGTGAGGACATAGTGGGAGCTATGTGGTGTGAGAACTGCACATATGTGTTACTATGAATAGTCTATATATCCCTGGTCATAGTTTCATTGAGACTAGACATCAATGGAACAAACAGACTAGCATTTGAAGGCTGCCTCCGTGGATTAGACCTAAGCAGCCGACCTCACGAGCTAAAGGTGGTACCTTAAGTTAACACATGAATGTATTCGGGTAATACATTGGAGATCGTTATATGATAGACACTCAAAAATAACTATATCAATGTGTTGGTGTCATGTCTTATTGCAGTAGTATTACAAGTATCCTCAAACCTGTAATATTGGTTACCTTATATAGGAGTTGCTATACTTTGGGTCATACTTATTCATACCCTGGTGATCAAGTTATTCTAGCTTAAGGCCCCTTATTGAAGTGACACACTCATAAACCTCTGATCGGAGTATAAGATTGATAGAACGGGTTTTTAGTCAATCTTGATACATAATCGTTGAGTGGTGTTCTTTGTGAACAAGTCTAATTCCAGGATAGCTATGGCTATTACATGAGCTGACACTTAATCCGAGCTCAATAAACTAGATTGTACTTAAACTGATGGAAGGAGTGTATTGTATTGGTTACTACTACAGAAGCGGATCAAGTCACAAGCACGTGACATTCCAAGTATCGGGGAATCATAAGCCTTTGCTAGAAAGCCCATTTGATCGTTAAGAGCTATCGGGTTCCATATAGGTCTAGAACACTGACCCTAAAGGTTCCCAAATAGGAAGCCAGGTTTAGGTTAACCTCTAGCGGCTCAATACTTTGGGATCCTATGAGGTCACATGCTTTGGGTCTTTATTTGACTATGTAAAGAACCTATAGACTTGGTCTATGCAGAAAATATTTGTTTGTCAAATTCATTAGAGGAATTATTAATTGGTTGGACCAAATTAATAATTAAAGGAAGTAAAGAGAAAATTAGGGAAAAATGCACGAAGCGAAGTTATGGAATTTTTCCGTTGCGAGGGGCCCCAAACTAACATGGGATGTTTAGAGTGGGGCTTGCACAACTGCCCGCAAGTTGAAAAGCTCGCGGGCCACTAGCGTGCTGGGAAAGCCCTCTCACGCTAGTGGGCTACAGGCCCGCAAGCGCTGCCCAAGCCAATGCTTACATAGGCTTGCCACGCAAGCTCGTAAGCTTGGGCTTGAGGGAAGGCCTGCAAGTCCAAGCTTGCGGCCCAAGGTAAGCTCGCTAGGGCTTACCTTGTAGAATGAGGCCGCGGGTTAGCCCGCGGGTCCAAGTGACCCGCACGGCTAACCTAATTGTGGGATGGGAATATTCCCATCCCACATTGAGTTTTAAGGGGAGTATAATACTCCCCATTTTCCCTGTATATAGGCCTCCAATTCTCTTTATTTCACATAACATAAATTATTTCAGCTTAGCTTTTCTCTCTTAGTTCGACATCTCTTTCTTCATTCATTATGCGAGATCCTTTATGAGTTTCTCCAAACAATGAAGAATTTCTTTAGAAGGCTCTTTCTATTTGAAGAGAGCCTTCTCTGTTTATATTTTTGGCTTGGTCTTCGAGCGATTTAGCAGCTCCTATCTACCAATGGTTTCTACCTCTACGAGGTTTTGGGGTGAAGATCCATGTGGATCAATCATAGAGGCTATCCTAGTTTGGAGACTCGTGCTAATGAAGTATTTCTGAGTTGCTCTAAGGGAACGCCGCATCCAAAAGAAAAAGAGAAGCATGCATCAACTGGTAATGTCCTAAACTTAGATGCAAGGTTTCTTTTATAAGTTTTATAAACCTATCAGCATCTATGGAATGTTTTAACTTAGATTATATGAATCATGGTATGCTTAGGAGATCCTTTAGGTTAATTTTAGTTTTGAAATTCCACCTTGCTATGTTGCATGTTCAATAACTATCTTAATTAACCAGCATAAATATATATAATATTATACATATATGATACCAGCAAGATACATAAATATAAACAAAAGCACTAATAAATAACAAACATGCCTATTATTATTAATAATAATATGAAACTGTTTGTACATTATAACTAATTAAGATATATTGCCCTAATTGCCTCTAGGGCATACATCATTCTAACAATCTCCCACTTGCATTAGAACTAATTGCCCATGTGCTTCATTCCATGCTCGTTAACATGTTGGTCATGTTTAACCTGAGTCAATGGCTTTGTTAACCAATCTGCTAGATTCTGATCCGTTAGGATGTATTCTAAGCTTATATCTTTTCTAGCTACTATCTCCTGAATGAGATGATATTTTCTAAGTACATGTTCATTTCTTTGATGAAACAATGGTTCCTTTTCCTGAGTAATAGCTCCATTGTTATCGTAATAGACTGCTATTGGATTTGCAATGCTGGACACCACACTGAGATCACCAATAAATCCCTTAAGCTAGACAGCTTGCTTGGCTACTTCTGAGGCAGCTATGTACTCAGATTCTATGGTTGAATCGGTAGTCGTATCTTGTTTGAAATTTTTTCAAACAAATGACCATCCATTTAACATAAACACATATCCTAACTAGGACTTATAATCATACTTGTCAGACTGAAAACTCGCATCGATGTGTCCCTTCTCAGAGAGATCACCTTTAACATATACCAAAAACATATCCTTAGTCCTACGTATATATTCTAGAGGTGTTGGGGTGTATAAGGAGGTGTCCACTAAGACAAAATACTATTATCCCTTTGATAATCCTGAAACTCTTGGCTTAAGTATTCACCACCTCGATTAGATCGAAGGGTCTTGATACTTTTCCTAAGTTGTTTCTCTACTTCAGTTCTGAACTCTTTGAATTTCTTAAAACTTTCAAACTTGTGCCTCATAAGGTACAGATTACCATAACACAAGTAATCATCGATAAAGGTTATGAAGTAGAAGAAACCCTCGTGTGTCTAACACTCATTGGACCACATACATCAAAATGTATTATTTCCAAGGTACTAGTGGTACGTTGACACTTTCCTTTGAAAGGTTTCTTAATCATCTTTCCCTTTAAACAAGGTTCGCACACCCCACAGGATTCCCATTCCATTGGGCCCAAGTCACCACATTTGTGTAACTTAGTTAAGCGAGTCTTATTTACATGACCTAGATGACAATGCCCTAAGTATGAGGATTTCTCATTAGCCAATCTCGATTTCTTAACTATGTTCATATTTAGAATTTCAGTTTTACATCAACAGATCCACAAGCATAAAGAACATTATCACGTCAAATTTGATCATTATTATTAGAAAATAAAATCTCAAATCCCTCTGTTGCTAAACACGTAACAGAAATAATATTCTCAATGATAGCAGGAATATAATAGCAATTGTTCAAAACTAAAACTAGGCCACTAGGCAAACGAATGCTATAAATCCCTACAGCTGTTACAGCAACCCAAGCTCTATTACCAACTCTTAGGTTCATTTCCCTCTTTGCAAGCCTCCTACTGTTCCACAACCCTTACACAGAAGTATAGACATGAGTACCACAATCAGTATCCAATACCCATGTAGACTCAAAGGGAACTATAGAGAAACTCTCTAGTATGAACATACCACTAGAAATTTGATCCACAACTTTCATCATCCAATGAGTTTGTTCCAATAGAAATATTTTCTCTCTTCAACTCTAACTTCCTCATGAGCTTTCTCTTGACTTTTAAACTTTTGAGTTTCTTCAACTTAAGGTCCTCAGCATTCACTTGCTCCTTGAGTTTATTTCTAGACTCAATCTCATAAATCTCGAGCAAGTCCATGATTTGGGTCAAGGTACAATTTGGAGAACACTCCTTGAACATCTTTTTGAAAGAATTATATTTATTAAGCAATGCCCTCAATACGATCTCTCAAAGATTACTCATTGTACTCAACTCCCAACTCTCTCAATTTCTTCGAGTTATCATATATGTTTATAACCAACTCTACTACTAAGGTGTCTCCCTGCAACTTACTATGGAATAGTTTATCTTCTAAACTTTCAACTGACTTGAGATGATAAATCATGGTTGTGAGATCCAACCCTTTGTACACACGTGCATACTTTGGGAGTATGGAGTCTAACATGAGTTTTGCCGCAAACTCACAGTTTCTCTTATGCTCCTCATAATTGTTCATCTCGCATTCAAAAGCATTATTACCGGGATGTTTGGGACTTGGACCAGTCAGAACGTAATCTAGGTAGTAGTTCTGAAGAACTCTTCTAATAGTCTTAAACCACTCATTGAAGTTGTAAGCATCATATTTTATGTCAACAAGAGGATCGATATCAATGCGAGTATTTTCGTTAGTGATCATATTCAACCTAAATGTAAGATAGAATATGTTTAGACAATGGTGTTAGACATGATGTATGCCCTAGAGGCAATTAGGGTGATATGTCTTTATTAGCTATAATGTACAAACAGTTTTGAATTAATAAGAATAATCAAAGACATTTTGTTATTTATCAGTGCTTCCTTTTATTTTTATCTCGCTGGTATCATATATGTTTTGGATATGTATATACACATTGATGAAAACAAAGTCCATGACTAATTCATAGCATAAAAGTGCAAGGACATAGTGGGAGCTATGTGGAAAGAGAACTACACATATGTATTACTATGAATAGTCTAAATATCCCTAGTCGTAGTTATATTGAGATTGGACATCAATGGAGTAGATAGACTAGCATGTGTAGGCTTACTCCTTGGATTAGTTCCAAGTGGCCGATCCCACAAGCTGAAGGTGGTACCTTGAGTTAACACATGAATGTATTCAGGTAATAAATTGGAGACCGCCATAAGACAAACACTCAGAAATAACTATATCCATGTGTTGGTGTCCTATCTTATTGCAATAGCAGTATGAGTATCCTCAGACCTGAGATACAGGGTACCTTGTGTAGGAGTTGCTATACATTGGGTCATACTTATTCATACCCTGGTGATCAGGATGACACGGGTGATTACGGGTATAGCGATGATCACATGTTGGTAAGCTGTGTAGTCAAGATGGGATCCATCACTCCTGATATTTGTAATATAATGGAGATGTACCTTAGGTCCCCTCATTGAAGTGACACACTCATAAACCTCTTATCAGAGTATACAATTGATGGAATGGGTTTCTAGTCAATCAAGATACAAAACCGCTGAGTGGTGTTCTTCGAGAACAAGTCAAATTCTAGGATAGTTACGGCTATTACATGAGCTGACACTTAATCCGAGCTTAGTAAATTAGATGGTACTTAACCTGATAGAAGGAGTGTATTGTACTAGTTACTTTTGGAGAACAGGATCAAGTCACAGGCACGTGACGTTCTAAGTATCGGGGGATCATAAGCCTTTGCTAGAAAACCCATTTGATCGTCTAGAGCTATCGGGTTCCATAACAGTTTGGAACACTAAGCCTAAAGGTTCCTGGATGGGAAGCTAAGTTTAGGTTAACCTCTAGCAGCTCTATACTTTGGGATCATATGAGGTCACACACTTTGGGTCTTTATCAGACCATGTAAAGAACCTTTGGACTAGGTCTATACTTGAAAATACAAGTTGTGAAATCAGTGAGAGGAATTATTAATTAGTTTAACCGAATTAATAATTCAAAGAAATAATGAAAAGATTGGGAAAAATAGTCAAAGCGAGCAAGGGAATTTTCCCGTTGCAAGTGGGCCCGAAAAGAACATGGGTTTTTAGCTCGCGGGTCATAAGCCCATGCTTGCGATCGATAGGGCTTCCCTCATGAAACCCATGGATCAGCCCGTGTGTTACCCTACCCGCGCGGCTAACCCGCCTACATGGGATAGGATTTATCTTATCCCATGCAAAGTTAGAGGGGGAGTCTAACACTCCCCCTTTTTCCCTATAAATAGGCTTTTAAAGCCTCATTATTTCATATACATACGCACAGCAAAAAGCTTTGAGCTTATTTCTCTCTAATTTCTACTCTCCTCTTCTTTTGTTGTGCGAGATCCTCCACAAGTTTCTCCAAACAAATCGAAGAGTTCTTTTAGAAGGCTCAAAGTTTAAGTGAGCTTTCTGTTTCGGATTTTTGAGTTGATTTGGAAGTAGCCTAGCAACTGCTTTTTATCGATGGGTTCTACTGTGGATCAAGTCATAGAGGCTCTCCTAGTTTAGAATCTTGTGCTATCATAATTTCTCGAAAGGGAATGCCACAACCAAAAAAAGAGATCAAGCATGCATCAACTAGTAATGCTTTAATCTTTAGATGCTAGGTTTCTTTATATGTTTTATAAACCTAACAGCATCTATGGAATGTTTTAACCTAGATTATAACAATCATGGCATGCTTAGGAGATCCTCAGGGTAATTTTTTTAATTTTCGCCTTGCAACCTATGCATGTTCAATTACTGTCTTGATTAACCAACAATTAGTATATGTACATGCATTTAATATAAGGTCTTTAATTAAATATATAATTCTTACTATTTTCTCAAAATTCAAATAGCCTCTTCTATTTAAATGTGGAAAATTTGGTCCAACCAATTTTCCTTAGTAGGTTGTATCCATAGCCACTTATCATGACCCTCGTTATAGCAGGTCAAGCCATAACAAGATAACCATGGTTGGAACCCGTCCAATTGTATCCCATGCAATTGCTAATCCATTAGAGTTCTCTTTCTCGAAACATACATACCATATTGTACGACTCCTCAAATGTGTCTCAAATCTAGCATTAGCTCCAATGATATGGACAACTAACCCATTTTGGTTAAGGAATTAACCCCATCTAATCTCATGACCAAACACATATTAAGAGAAAGAATGTTGTACATGTCCTTACATCCATTAACAAGGTTCGTATCACGACTTATGACGAGAAGATCACCTTAATATTGTTTTAGGGATTTTATTGGTGCTGTTGGTTTCGCCCTAGTTTAGGTCTTATACGATGGATATGATTATGATAATAATAATTCAGGGCTATTTGGAATTATCAACTCTAAGGGAACAAGCCAAATACTAGCACATCATAATCATTCCATTATGCTAAGACTCCACATAGCATGCAAAACAAACAAGGTCCATGTTTAAGTTCTTGCACCTATGTCTGTAAGTTTTAATTTAAGAAATTAAACCACGTTTGTAAAACTATATGCGGAATCCAATTCACATACTAGAAATCAACTAAGTCATAAAAGTCCCTTGGGTACACTTGAACCTAGTACCGATGGAGATTTCCAGGTAAGAGAGGCTCCCTTAAAGTGAATGAGCAGCCAAGTCCAATTATTGCCAAAATAACCACGGGCACTTCGATTCGTTGTACCACCACTACGCCATAGATGGTCTATCGCAACAACGAAAATATGTTGCCTAAAGTGCCAAAAGTGTTGCGAAAGCACTTGTCGCAACACTTTTTGGTGAAAAAAGTCATTGGTGATGCTTCCCTTGCGAAAAGTCGTTTTCGCAACACATTTCTTTTTTTTCGTAACACTAAGAAATGTGTTGCGACAAGTGACTTTTCGCAACACTTTTTTTAGTACTTGCAAAGCTTCTGTTGTGGTGCAAAAAACACCCGTTGCCGTCAACGTTAACGTCCATTAGTTTTTTTTGTAACACTTTTGTTGTTTTCTCGCAACGCTTTTCTTATAACACTTTTAGCATATTTGCAACACCATGTCTAATTTTTGCAACACTTTTTTAAAAACGCTTATGTCACATTTGAAACACTTTTTGTGCTTATTGCAACACATTTGTAAAATACATAATTGATGCCATGATTCAAAAAAAAATTGAAATTTATTTATTTAAATTAATTCATAATGCATAATATTCAATTGTATACAAATTCAAACGAGAACTAAAAAGTACAAAATACTAAACAAACTAAAAGTAAAGCTACTAAAAGTACATAATATTCAATTGTATATAGTGTTACACAGATGTAAAGAGGTATCCATCAAATCTAAATCTGAGCCAGCTGGAGATACATGGCATAGAATGCTAGGTGGACTTACAGTTTAATCTGATGGATCCCTCTCCTAGTAAGAAAATTTGTTTATAATGAACTGTGGATACTAGTTGGTATCAAACACCCTGCAGCCAAAAAAACATATTCATAATCTTATATTTCAGATCAAAGGTATAGTTCATAGAAGAAACTCGCTTGCTAGTTAACCAAGAAGCTAGTGAAATTACCAATTGTTTTTCTGTAGTTAACCACTTTGCTATGTTAACTACTTAATCTTTTTATATCAAAAAGGTCATTCACATTTTATTCAAGAAACAAATGACCAAAACAAAATAGGGAGAAAAGGATCGAGATAGTATAGTCCATCAATGGCCCATTTATGGCTAGTTCTGTCGAATAAACAATCACCAAATACTCAAAGAGCTCCAAAATATAAGATGAAATAAAGATGCAGATCACAAATGCCGGGATATTGGAGAAGAAAAGAAAGATTAAATATCGAAAAAACTAAGAACCAAAATGTTAGAAACATTATCAAGCTCGGATTCTAAGCGTAGTCACCATCAAATCAGAGACACGAACCTTGGCAAATGCTGCTTGTTTTGCCCAAATTCACAATATCTGCAACAAATAGCACTAATGGAAAAAGTTAATCCATTTGCTTACTTTATGTAGTAAGTAAGCTCATAAGTTGCTTAATTTCTTTCACTGTCCAAGTTTATCACATAAAATAACTACACATGAAGAAACAAAGAACAGTGAATATTGCACCCACCTTCAGCCAACATCACAGGGTTCACGTTCTATCATAGATTGAAACACATCTAAAGAAAAAAATTCCCCAATGGTTTAGTAGTGAATCATATCTCAATCCTCCACTCTATCAGTAACAAACAACAAATTATAGAAGTGCAGTTGAATATTGTTGAAGTTTGCTGAAAAGGCGCTACTTGGTTGCAAGAGTAGTTACTCACATAACTCCGAACAACAGCTACTTGTGATACTGTCCAACCAATTAAATGAATCTTTTTACATAAAGATGGTCCCATTTGATACTCAACCATGCCAGACCTGAGCTATCATGCTAAAGAATACTACCATGGTTGAATTGCATAAAGCAGATGGATTATCAAACCCGGGATGGCATTAATATAGAACAGTGTTCCATATTTTTCAAAACAAATGCTTAAGTGATTCATAATTATACGAAATACAAGAGTATAGGTTTATGCTTAAGATGACTATGCTAACATCATGGCTTGATCCTAGTAAAAAAATGGCCTATTTCAATAGGACATATCCTTATATTCTTCAAAGTTGATCATCTAATCAAAATTCTACAGAATAAAAGATAATGCATCAAGCATAAGATAAATGAATTTCAAATGACGGAACATTATTGAATCTTCTAAGTTCCTTCACTATATCACCAGATTGACAAATGAGCAACTGAAAATTCTACAATGAAATGAAAAGATGAAGCAATTAAATTCACAGCTCTGTCGAATTCTAACATAAAGCATCTTTTAACATCCTCCTTTGTAGGTTTGCAACCACACCGATCATGTCTAGAAGTCAAGTCTAAGTATTTGGCATATGTATAATGTAGAACACCAGCCTCTTCCAGTTTCACCTTCCTTGTATATTACAAATCAAATTATAATTATAAAGTAGGCAAAAACTATCATGGATTGATACTTGCGCAAAAACCTTGCTTCTTATTTATTCTTGAAGGCTGGGGATCTTTATCTATCATAATGGAAATCTTTACTAGGTCCTAAACATATTCAACCATTATGATTTTGTTAGTTGAGTTGGGTTCTCTTTTTCAAGCGAATTAAATTTCTAGTATTGCACTAGCCTGATTCCCTCTGCAAATAAATCAAGAAACAGATGTTGATCTTTCAAGCGAGTCAATATCAGAATCTGAAGAGAAATATGAGTCATCAAATGGATCAAGCTCCATTGATTGGTTCTCCGCTTTCATAGCCATAATGTAGTTATATGTTCTCATTCCCTGTGTAAAATTAGTCTTGGTGTTTTACCTTCTCAAACGAAAAAAAGTATCTTAAAATATCTTCGCAAGGTAGGATTCTAAATTTGTTTTCCTTGCGAATAAGAACATGAAAGAAGAGCAGTTGCCCCATAGCTACAAAGCTATAGGAATTCATCAAAACAGTGTAAATCTCTTAGTTTCGATATAAACAAATTACAAATATAGCATGTATTATAAAGAAATAATAATAATAATAACAACAACAATAATAATAATAACAACAACAATAATAATAATAATAATAATAATAATAATAATAATAATAATAATAATACCAAAATGCTTATGAAATTTAACCAGATATCAAATTTAACTCATCTTTAACATAATAGTTCATTTATATTTCTATTTAGACCGAAAGATTAGAGAAAATTTTGAATTTAATGTAACAATCATTTATCTATATAGAATTTTCACCTTCCAATATGTACCTAAATAAGATAGTTTTAATGGGTAACAACCAGTGTATTGAATCAACTCTGACATAATTTTGATTATAGTTTGGAACAAAGCCTAAACATAAAAAAAATAAAATGAAAGCATTGAGTTAAATTCAAGGATAAAAACCAGGAAAAAAAATCAATAATTTACTTGGTTTATTCGTGCATAAAAGATCGTACAACTTGATGAATAAGTTTTAGTCAAATCAGTAAGTAAATAAATGTTAAATTGTAACGAAAATAGTTTGAAGCAAATCCATATATAAAAAATATGCACATCAACCCAGTTGTTAACTTATGGTGCAACACATTACTTCAAATGTTTCATTAGCAGACTTCTATTCTACATTCAGAATATGTCAATAAGCTGCAATCTAAAAGATTAATTTTCTATTGCATTATAAAACACAAAGCACTTTCTTTCCTCAGATTTTCAAGAGTTCTGCCTTGAGTAATGTAAGGAACGAAATGAATGGGAAGCTTTTCAAAATGAGGCAGAACAATTTTGCTGAAATAATCCTTGAACATGGCTTTTTAGAACCCCTAAACTTAGCAACTAATCCTATGAAATTCTTTGTAACCTTCATATACTACACAAACAACATAAACGGAAACGCACAAACATATCAAAATATAAATATATAATATTCTCACCGAAATTCTGTCTGGGTACTTCTCCCTGATTCTAGCAGCCTCTACACATATCTTCTATGAAAGGAAAGTTAGATCCAAACCATCAGAAATTCATTTTTGGAGTCTAATATTTGTTTAATCGGTACACTATTCAATTATAAGCACTCACCAAGATCATGCTCTTGCTTGAAGTAACTCTTTGCCATTGTTCCTATTAATAAACAACAAAATCATCATCGGATTAAACTTCTAGATTTCTCTCAAACTCCCCATAAAATTAGGGATTCACCAAGAAAAAGTAAATCATCAAATTATAATATAAAATCATCAAACTCCTAAAATTAAAAATCATCATCATCAATTGATTAATAAAAAGAAAAAATTTAAATTATGTCAACAATGCACAAAAGAAAACAAAAAATAAAAAACCCCAGCTCCAA
>CATIWQ010349951.1:0-30101 GCA_949673415.1 Euphorbia schlechtendalii | reverse complement strand
TCTTCTCTTTAGGGTTTTGAGAGTTCAAGGGAGAGAGATGCAGATGGGAGAAGCAAAACGCATCTCTCTTGGATTGGCTACTGTTCTTTTAGTAGCTTTCATTTCCTTCGGTCAGCTATGTTCAGCTGATGATGATCAGGTACTTTGCATTCTTTCTTGATATGAATCTCTTGATTTATCACTTGTTTGCGTTTCTTTGACGAGCTTGATGATATGTTTGATGTAGATCTTTTACGACTCGTTTGAGGAGTCGTTTGAAGGTCGATGGATTGTTTCTGAGAATGATAACTACAAAGGTATGATTAATTTCTTCGGATCTCAATTTTTTTTGTCCTGTTTATCGTGATCTCTCTAGAATGTTTATGTAATAGTTTGAAGCTTATATTTCCCTTTAGCTGATTTGTGTGAGGTTTCTTTTCTTTTCCATTGTATCTCGTAAACCTAATTTGAATTTTCTTACGGCATGCAGCAATGAAGGTGCTCTGACTCAGAAATTGATTTTATGCTTTAGTATCGTAATAGGGAAATAGTTTAATTTCTACACCTTTACATAGTGGGAAGAAACTCTATTATTCAAATTTATAGCAAGGATTTTATACCAGCCCCAGTTTTTATAATTGGATACTTGTTGCGTGGTTTGTGGAACTAGAAATGACTATTAGCACTGGGTGGAAGAATTTATATGGGAGTTATCGGGTAACTCGTTGTTATTTCATTAACTGATAATAGCCATTAGCATAGTTACTTTCTTTGGACAATTCAAAGTTGGGTTTTCGGCTAGATGTTTGAGTTTCACTTCAGTGGACTTGAACTTGTGTTGCCGAACTTGAATCCTACAGTCATGCCCCTTCATAAAACTGTGATTGTATGATCTGTCGATCACTTCACTTCTATCTTAGTTTAATGGTTTTCAAGAAATTTAAATTTTTTTCTTCTGACATGTTTTTACAATCTTGAGTTTGTCAAATGTGTTGATTAGAATATCGTTGTAAATGTATGTTGATGTTTCTTGTCTTTTTAGGTGTCTGGAAGCACTCAAAGAGTGAAGGTCATGATGATTATGGCCTTCTCGTGAGCGAAAAGGCAAGGAAGTATGCCATTGTTAGGGAGCTTGAAAAACCTGTGATTCTCAAGGATGGAACCATCGTCCTCCAATTCGAGACTCGCTTTCAAAATGGACTGGAATGCGGTGGTGCATATCTGAAATATCTGCGCCCCCAGGAAGCTGGATGGACTGCACAGTCATTTGACAACGAAGCTCCATATTCAATTATGTTTGGACCTGACAAATGTGGTGCCACAAACAAGGTCCATTTCATCCTTAAGCACAAGAACCCAAAGAGTGGGGAGTATGTTGAACATCATCTCAAGTTCCCCCCATCTGTCCCGTCAGATAAACTTACTCATGTTTACACCGCCATTTTGAAACCCGACAACGAATTGAGGATTTTAGTTGATGGAGAGGAGAAAAAGAAGGCAAATTTCCTTTCTTCAGATGATTTCGAACCTGCTCTAATTCCTCCCAAGACAATCCCTGATCCAGATGATAAGAAGCCTGAAGACTGGGACGAGAGAGCCAAGATTCCCGACCCTAATGCAGTTAAGCCTGACGACTGGGATGAGGATGCACCGATGGAGATTCTGGATGAGGAAGCTGAGAAACCTGAAGGTTGGTTGGACGACGAGCCAGAGGAAGTTGATGACCCAGAAGCCACAAAACCTGAAGATTGGGATGATGAGGAAGATGGCGAATGGGAGGCACCTAAGGTTGATAACCCCAAATGTGAGGCTGCGCCTGGTTGTGGAGAATGGAAAAGGCCAATGAAAAAGAACCCTAATTACAAAGGAAAATGGCATGCTCCCCTTATTGACAACCCCAATTACAAGGGTATCTGGAAGCCCCAGCAGATTCCCAACCCCAGCTACTTTGAGCTCCACCAACCCGAATTCGAGCCTATTGCAGCAATCGGAATCGAGATCTGGACAATGCAGGATGGGATTTTGTTTGATAATATATTGATAGCAGATAGCAAGAAGGCTGCAGAGTCAATCAGGGAGACAACATGGAAGCCGAAGTTTGATGTTGAGAAAGAGAAGCAGAAGGCTGAGGAAGCTGCTTCTGGATCAGATGGTCTTGCTGGCTTCCAGGTAAAGTCATATTTAGATGTAGTTTTCAGTCTGTAGTTAAGTAATTTTTTGCCCCCTATCTCAATCTTGCTTTATATTCTTGCAGAAGAAGGTGTTTGACATCCTCTACCAGATTGCAGATATTCCTTTCTTAAGTGGGCAGAAAGATAAAATTATTGTAAGCCATAATAATATCCTTGTCCTCACGAGATAAAAAAAAGAAATTCAGTTGATTTTGCCTGAATATGTATGCATTTGATGTAGGAACTTATCGAGAAGGCAGAGAAACAACCAAACCTGACAATTGGTGTTATTACTTCAATCATAGTGGTGATCTTCACAGTTCTCTTCAAGATTCTCATTGGTGGAAAGAAGCCAGTAAGTTCTGAGCTTCGAAAATGGGCTAATCCAATATTTGCAGCTTCTTGTAGTGGGATTTTTTTTGTCTGATCTTTTTTAAATTGTAATTTCAGGGGAAAGTAGAGAAGAAGCCCACACCAGCCTTGAAGAAGGAAGAAAGTAGTAGCGGAGAAAAGGCAGAGGAAGAAGAGAAAGAAGATGAGGCAGCGGCTGCACCTCACAGAAGGCAATCAAGGCGCGATAACTAGAAACATAATATGTTTGGGAAGGGTAGTCCTTGGCAAAATTTTCACTTTTGGTAGATGTTGAGTTTTAGGTACATTTACACTCTTTGCTGGCTTGATTCCTGTCCATGTTTAAACTTTAAAACCCCCTTTGAGCATTGTGAATGAGTGTTATATGTGACTTGTTTAGAGAGGCTAATTAGACAGTTGCGTTTCCTGCCTCGGAATTAAAAATTAATTCGGCCGACAGAACAATTTGAACAGTGAAGTTTATTACTACTTGGTTTCATGATTGATTATTTTTTAAAATCTTTTTATGTGGTCTTCGCTTGGCTTTACCATATTTTATATGGACTTAGTTTTACCATAGTTTTAACATGCCATCTATTGTTATATAGTGTTGTTGTGTACAGTCTCGGTTGAACATTAAAATTCGGGTGTAGAAAACCTGTATTTTATTTATACTATACAACTTATTAAATAATAAAAGTTAATTGAATGTAGATGTATATTGTTGTGCTTGTTGTAAAAGGTGGTTGTTGGAAGTTGGAGGCAATTATGGGCGTTTTATTTTAGTTAAAAAATTATAGCTTCTGCTACTATATTTTGTAGATTGAAGAGGAAATACAAACTTTAAAGGCATCACGTGGTTAGTATAAATATTAAGGTTTAAGGTTAGAGTTTAGT
This sequence comes from Euphorbia schlechtendalii, assembly GCA_949673415.1. Taxonomy (NCBI): domain Eukaryota; kingdom Viridiplantae; phylum Streptophyta; class Magnoliopsida; order Malpighiales; family Euphorbiaceae; genus Euphorbia; species Euphorbia schlechtendalii. The sequence goes on along the minus strand of CATIWQ010349951.1, from coordinate 26,703 downwards.
TGTGAAGCAATAGAATTCATATAAAGAAATATAAGAACGACTCTTATTTAAAAACACCTGATTTCATCCAATTCTAATGCTACTACACATGATTTGGTAAAATAAAATTTAAGTGCAAGCATTCTCAATTGCGAAGCACTGTGCACTGACTATTTCAGTCCTAATATATTTTTTTATTTTGTTGTACAGATTCTTTGATTTCGAGGCCAGAGAGGGAAATTCTTTCTCTTTGTGTCTTAATTTTAATCTTTATAATTCACGTCGATAACTTTTGAAAAGTAGAAATATATGAATTGCAATTTTCCACTTTATGATAAGAAAGACATAATGGAAGTAATGAGATAAAATAATGTGCACATTAACAAGTAAAGAAAACAAGGATAACTTTGTCATTAAAAATATATCACATCAGCTATGATATAATTATAAAATTTAACGAAATGAGATTATAGTTGGATGGAAACAAAAATGAGAATTTTAATTAGATTCAAAAAGTAATGTATTAATGTAAACTTTAGAGATATTATAATCATTTAATCATTCGTTAGTAAGAATATAGAAGAATGTAAGTTGATTTGTAATTAATTAATGACAACGATTTGATAATAATAATAATTAAATTTGTCTTTAGGAGATGAATTCTAAAAGAAAGATGACATCCCATTGCAAAGGCAAAAAGAAAAACAAGCTATTTTTGAGTTTTAGATAAATTTGTCTTAGGTTTTGTCAAAGTTAAAATCATGGCATACAAACTCCTTAACTTAATTTTAAGACTAAATGGGTAACTATCTCCACCAACTTATCTTATTTCTTGAATTTTGAAAAAAATCCTTGTAGGATTCTCAATTTGGTAAAAATGAATTAGTTTATCCTTGAATACCATGTATCATCTTCTGATTGGTTTGAATTCTAAATGTGTTAATTTTTATCCCAATCAAAAGTACACACGTGACGTTTACGGAGTAAATTGATGCACGTTTGCCAAATTAAAGAAGCTATGGAAATATTTTTAAAATTCAGGATGACAATAAACGAATTAAGAAAAGTTGAGGGAGCTGGTGATTCATTTCACCTAATTTTAAACTTGTATGTACAGGCATGTTGATGGTCCAAAAGGACTTCAAAATATAAGGTCCAAATTATCTTTAAATAATCTTTACGAGACAATAAAAAATTGAAATATTATTTAAAGGAGAAACTGCATTGAGCACATTCATTTCTAAGATAACTTGATCTAAAGAGCTGTTTTTTTAACCAATATAAAACTTCTTTACAACTCATGATTTCAATAAAGAATAAATTTCCACCACCATGCAAAAAAAAAAAAAAAAACAAAACAAAACGTGTAATTACAATATTACCAATTACGTCGCGAATGCTGCATCCATATCTCAGATACGCCTTGAATCATTCTTCGCCAATTGTGAGTTGTTAATCTTGTCGGTTTTGGACAGGTCTTAGATTTGGAGGTTGCAATTCGGTAAGGAAACTAATACCATGAACTTGCGATGAGACAGGAAATATATAATATATTGATGTTACTGGGAATATATTGTTCCAAACAAAGTTAGTCTGTCTAGCCCAAATTATCTAAAGCATGGAGACAGCGCCATTAATGGTGCCATTTTGCAGCTAAGCGCCTAAGCCTAACCCAAACATGAGATCAAAATTGGATGGGATCGATTGCCTTTAATGGTGCCGAAAACAATCCATTTTATTCTAATCTCCAATAAATTGTAATAAGTTAAAAAAAAACCATAATTCAAGACTTACGGTCATACCGAATCTTGAGAAAGGAAAAGAAAAATATACATCAAGGGAACATAAGCATTCCTTTAAATTATACCAACTAAATTTCATTCGTTAAACCAGTTGTAAAAAAAGTACAAAATTTGATACTTGCATATCACACAGGACAGTAACAGAGCATTTACCATCACAAAAGTGATAGTATAATCAAACGAACCAACGAAAATATCACTACACCGATTTTATCAACTCATTAAATCGACTATGCTGTAACTGTAAGTACCCACCAATGATTGATGACAGCTAATTTAAACACCACATGCAGCTAATGTTACAAATCAATAAACTGGACAGAAACAGAAGATGCACTTAACCATACCCATTATCATTACCTAATCCAATCAACCAATATTTGTTATAATGCTTTTCCACATCATATTCTCCACCAACTGGATTTAGCGTTACCTTATTCGTCTTTCTTTTAAATTAAAATTAACCAATAACAAAAAAAGTCTCCTCACCTACACCGCCGCAGAGTTTAAAACCGAAAGAAGGGAAAAATAAATAAAAGGTGAAAACAAAACTTCAGTTTTACGTTGCAACATTTTTTTTGCTTTCTCAACCACCATTTGCTTGCTATCTTTTCTCCAGTTTTACTTCTAATAAAGCTTCAATTACCGGCGACCTCCAGTCTTTTTAGCCTGAGGGGCAACCTCCTCATCGTCTGATTGGATATCTCCATACATCCACATCCCACGCCTATCAGCACGTGCTTCATCCTGGAACTTCTCTAAGTTATCAAGGGCTACTTGTCTTTCCTTTGTGTCCCACTTCTTCCTCTTCTCTATTCTAGCAAGCCCCTCCTGAAATTTACAATTACACCCCCAACCATCAATCAATAAAAAAAATCACTTAATCCAGAAAATAAATCCCTGAATTTTGAGAATCAATAGAAACGAGACCGTTGTGCATACCTGTACCATGGCTGCGTTTACGCTGATCTCGGAATCCACTGCAACCAGAGTCACAATAAGAACGGGACCCGTTCCCTGTCCTTTGACTTTTCCGCCAGAACTGTCCCTTTCCTCCACCTTTGCCCTGAACTCTTTTGAACTGCTCAGTGTCTGAGCACTCAAGTACTCGGCTGCTTCTGGACCACAATCCTCTTCCAAGTTTGGAACCTTGATGTATGCAAGGCTGCATAGCTGAGCAAGGCCTGGTGACAATGACACTGATGGATCGATCGGTCGTAGTTGACTATAAGTCACCACCTCCTGATTGCCATAATCGATGTAGAAGACTTCGAACTTGTCTTTCAAAGATTCAACAGCTCCACGGGGTGCATTTACAATCTATACATGTCAAAATAAGAGTTCAGTTTAAACAAAAAAAAGACATCATATTGGTCTTTAAATAGAAGGCAGAAGAATGAAACATTGGTAAATAATTTCATAATGGGACATAATACCCATACAATTAACATCTTTCGCAGATAAAACAACAGATATTAAGTATTAACAAAGAAGTATATGCATTTTACTAACCATTGCTCTGTTCCATGAGTTGTCGGCAATAAACTGAGCAAGTACAATGTCACCCTTCTTGGGATTTAAAGCACCAATAACAGGAGCTTCTTTAAGATTTAGGGAGGCAAGTTGCTGCTGAATAGAACCTACTTTTTGATCTCCAGCTGACTGGACGTAAAACTTACCACCGTCTAAGACTTCAGTTACAACCACCTGCAAAGAAATAGAGACAGCAAATTATTAGACGGTTTTAAGGCATATATAAATTTGCAACGTTGTCCAATTGCATTACAACTACCTTTAGTACTTCTTTCTGTTTGCTTTCAACAGCTGGACCACTGGAGACTTCCTCTCCTTCAACATAATTCTCCCATATCTGCAAAAACAGTTCATTTAAGTTTCTCTTCCTGAGCAGAAATACCAAAAAAGTACTATTGAGAGAAACAGTGCAACTTACTTTCAGTTTTTTCTTTTTGGCAGATTGCTCAGCCTGTTCAAGAAGATGAGCATCAGGGATCCTGTCAATACCAAAGGAAGTTTGTAACTTTGCCAGGCCAGCTTCAAGAAGTACCGCTGCCATGTTAGTTCTCGACTCCCACAAAGATCCCAAGTAGGTACCAGTTCTATCAACTGTTTCTATTTCAATCTATGTGAAAGGCAAATTCAACAAAGCAAGAACAGAAAACAAGAAGACACGATTTAGTATAATAATGAGGATATTAAGTATTAACAATAACAACACTTGTAAGTAATTATAAAATAGCAGGCTTTAACAGAAGATACCTCAACATCTCGTTGCATTATCCTGCGTCTCATTAGTGCAATTGCTTCATCTGAATATGGTTCATCACGCCCTGGGCATCTAACACCAGAAAATGAAAAGGCCAGACTGCATGTTTCTTTTGGAAGCAAAAGCTTGAAGCGATGCCCACTGAGCACATAATCTACAACAGCATTAATTTTCCTACTTTTGTGCAGGAATGGCAAATAATCTCTTGCTTTCTTGGCTGAGAGCTGTATAAAGTATATTGAATTTATTAGATTTGACATCACAAACAGGAAGAAAAATTACAATCCAACACTTGTACAATCCTGACCAGGGTAAGGTCTTGAATATGTGTAGCTGGAGGGTCCCGGCCAGAATGAGCAGCTTTCTTTGAAGCAATAGCTCGTGATTCAGCAGCAAGAAGGGCATCATAATAGTTAGATCTTTCCTCAAAGTCCCTATGCTTAACCACAGCAGCAAAACCACGGGCAACCATAAGCTCGCCAACATTTATCCCGCTTTGGTTACCTGCAGCGATTGATGCTTCGTCACCATCACCCTTGGTAGGAGATGATAGGAAAACTGATCCAAAATCCATCACTCTGGAGTCCCCAGACCCAGCAATGGCAGCGGGTCCGTCCCCCATTGGAACCTTCCTCGAATATTCCATGTGCACATTCACCTGAAAAACATATAATTTGGTGGTTATACCAAAAAAAATCCTGTATTCAATGATAGATGATAAAGAAATATATGCTCATACTTGCTTCCCTATAAGTTTAGTCCTAAGGAACTCCTTAGCCTCTCGAGCATAATTCTCTGGTTTTTCGTTTCTACGTGGATTGCCCATTTTCGGACACTTAATACTTGAAAGATTGACTCGTCTTTCTGCTGAAGGATGTCCAAATGGCACAGAATCATCAGCAACAATTATACAATCACCACTTACCACCTCCACAACCTGAAAATAAAAATCACATTTAGCCACTAAATTGCATCTTTATCCAAGACAACCAATAAAATTACCATAAATAGCCAACCTTTCCAGTGAAGTTCTGGTCATGAATTGCTTTTGAATTTGTAGCAGGAGGAACATAATTTGTCCAGATTTTCAAGCGAGTTTTCTTGGCTTGAAGTTCAGCATTCTTTAGCCGCCTCTTAGCTTCCTCTTCCATCAGGTTTGCACTCCATTCAACATATTTAGCGAGACCCTATTACAACCAGAGAGAGCTATTCAGAATCTCATAATGACAGGAAGGATATCGAAAAAAATTACCAAGAATACATGTAATGCATAAAATATTGATATTTCTCAAACGAAACAGCAATTTTGCAAAAAAAGAGAAAAAATTATAAGAAAAATCCATGTTGCTTTGTTAAACAACCAACAAACTACAACAGCAAATTTTTAACAAGTATTCACTTCAGCATCCAAGTGTTTTAGGTGAAAAAACAATGCTATCAGGATTTTAGGACTCGTGAGCTTGATGTGGATAAAGACTGCAAAAGACACCTGCTTCTGAAACAAGGTGGCAAACATTTGGTTCCACTTTCAATATCAATAAGAATATATGACTGCTTCTTCTCAGCTAAAAGCCTTAATCGCAAGTAAACTTTCCATGACTAACACAAGCACTTCTTTCTAACGTTTCTTTTTTAAGCTCGAAGAAATGAATTCCTAACCCTATACACAAAACAAAGCCAAGAAAGATATGTGCTCTAAGTAAAATTCATGTAAACCCAGCATATTATCAGAAAATTAGTTCATTGGAGATAGATAGCATCAATCACTTTACGATTTATAATCAGCTTAAGCATGCAGAGCATTAAGATGACTTACATTTTCTACAAGTTCCAATGCCAAGTCATTTGCTGATTCTCCGTCGGAATAATATACTGATCCAATCAAGTTGCTATATTTGTCAACTCCTTCCAGGACAATTCGAACCTGTAAAAACATAAAGCATTCACGACAAGGGAAAATGAAGACTGAGGGCTCAAAAAACAGCACTTACATCTCTATTCAGAACACGCTGCTCAGTAAAATATTTTGCCTCTGCTCCGAATGGATCAGGAGCAACTTCAGAAGACGGTACTGCTGAGACTGAAAGTCTCTGTGCAGATGTTAAAGGGGCTTGAGATTCAGAAGCATCTCCATTTTGCTCATCAGAGCTCAATCCTTTCCCTACAACAGTTTCTGGGGCAGCTCTTCTACCCATTGATGGGGACTAATTTGAACATGAAGAGATGAACTCAGCAATCAAATAAAGAATTGAAGAATTAAACATAAAACAAGATGGAGTTTAATTTAATTAACGGAATAATCCATATACCTGGATCCCAGCAACAAACACCTGGACAAACTGAAAATCTGGAAGCAAGTAGACACGGACAGTACTCCCATCGCGGACCTGCTCAACAATACCTTGCATGGGTTTGCCCTTATTAGCAGATAGCAAACCCGTCGCATCCAAGTTATCAGGATCACCAATGGCAGATGGAGGGAGATTTCTGATGGATTCCTCGGCAGCACCTGGTACCTATTATCAAAGAGAAAATATCAGTTTGTTCACTCAACCTTATTCTGCAAAGTAACTAAAAACCTTCACATAGGACATGCCCAAGAATAACACAGCAACTTCACCATCAATTAGCAGTTGACATTCAGCCATTGTGCTGAAGCTTCAGAACCATCAAACATGTTCCCACTATAACCCATTGTTCATCACTATGAACAATTTGTTTAATTAAATGACTCATTGATCTCAGTGTTTCATATCTACATACTGCAAATTGAACTTATTAGATTGTCTTGCATCTGCTTTGCAAATAAATTTTCAGTATGTAGATAGGAAGCATATCCAAGAGCACAGAAAAAGTTCATTCACTTCAAAATTTCAAACAGCGTTCTCCAATTTGAATATAGGTTTGACTACCAATACTGCAAATCAACAAAAAAAATGTGCATCATATAACATGTGTGTGTGTGTTTGAACACCCCATGGATCAGAATTTTGCAAACAATAAAAAGACAGACATTTAGATTTGAAATTCAAAAGCAAATATATTTAGGAGAAGGAAGAAGAATAGAAGCCACCACTTACCTTACTCCATCTACCCAAACCTTGTTGCTTTGCTTGTTCTTCATGGGCTTGTAGTTCAGCAAGAAAAGGACTGACCTCACCTTTCTGTTGTCCTTGCTCCCGCACCTAAAAGCAACAAACTCAATCAGAACCCCCTAAAATAAAAATAAAAAAAAAACTTATGTTGGTTGTCAAATCATCTAGTATGTCACCTTCGCCCAGCCTTGTGAAACAATTAGCATTCCAACATTTTGGTCATCAAGGAACACGCTACCAAATTCTCGACCAATGGAAGGCACAGCATAGTCTATCTTGAACTTTACATCCTGTTACAAAAAAAGTCAGATGTAGATGCATGCGATTAAAGCACCTTTACTCTTTCTCACTCTGCCCACGCCACCCAAAAAACAGATTTTATTTTTGTCAATAATTACCTTTCCTATGCAAAGCTTCCTCAAGAATTCTCTGCTCTCCCAAGCAAATGGCTCATCAACACCACCTCTGCGGGCCTATGAATCCAAGATAAAGAATATTAGATTTCCACTATCAATCTAACTATCAGTAACAGTCCAGTGTAATATTTGTAAAGTGTATTCTTATTGAGAGGAAGATGCATAACTAGTTTCCACAGATGACCTAATCATTCATGCATAATTGACAATAAAACAAACATCCTTTGAACCTTACAACTTTTTTTATAGAAATTTACAACTTTAAATGAATAAAAATACAAATCTCAGATTTTGTACAATTTAGAAAGATAATAGCTAATTAAACTACTAATTCAATTCCATTAAAAACTACCCATTCATTTCTCTGCTCGTGCAAGTCCTCTTCTAGATAAACCATCCATAGTAATCCAGAAATTCAAAAGAAACATAACTCATCACAGCTGAAAACAAGGGTTGCAAGAACAAAAATAGTCCTTACCAGTCTTGGAGCTATAAGAGAAGAGAGCGTGATGGTTCTCTCTGGTGGAAGACCAGGCTTGTTGCTGGACTTGGCGACTAATACCAGAGAATCTCCTGAGGGAACAGCTTTCACTTTAGCGCTGTACCATCCCGTCGGGCCACCTTTTGATGTCGCCATCTCTACGTACAAGATCTATATAGAACCAAACAATTCAAATATATGAACAAAACATATTAGTATAAAAATTCAGCACCGTTGACAAGAGTCCATACGATTATGCAACGAAAGAGCAGATCTTTCATTGATCCAAATCAATAACAAACAAAACCAACAGTTATCGATGATCATCTCATACTCATAGATTTTAAAAGGCACACGAACCATATATTACTAGCAAACAATGCATTTGACACATAGCAAAACAAAATTAGATAAAACTTCAGATCCGAAGCATCGAATTCATCCAAACTAATCCGCAGACATGCACATGATCAAACAACTCGATCCATCAATGGATCAGCAATAAACAAAATAATAAAAAAACGGAGTGATCCACAATCTTAAAACAAAAGCAATCGTAATTGGCATACACATAAAAACCATCGAAACAAAGAGAAGAGCAATGGCGCTTACACAGATCACTCAATTACGTATCAGTAAGAGTGAAAATTGCAACGAGAAGGAAAAAAACTGCTACAAGAGACAAACTGATAGCTATCCCAATGGGATGAGACGGCGGATCAGAGAGGTACAATTAGGCTCAACAATGTGAATAGAAAGGGAAGATATAAACAGAAAGAAGAAGGAGCTGACACTCAATATACCCTTCTTTTCAGTCTGAATTACAGTAATGCCACTGGTGACTGTTTTTAGAGCATTACTATTAACGTGTCTGAGATTTTGAAATTAATGTCTAACCATATATACGTCCTACCAAGATTGTGTGCTGCTTTACTCCTGCTCCAAAAAGAATTTACCTTTTACAATATCGTGGTCCGCCCAAATATTTGGAAGTTAAATTTTACGGTTTAAAACGTACGGACAGATAAGTGAATGTTATTTTTAGGTAATCCATCAATGTAATGAAGGTAGTTATCATTATGATAAGTAATTTTATGATCAAATCTTTTACAGAAATTTGTGTCCGTTTTTTGTTGTAATCGAAAATATTTTATAGTTTATAATTAAAAAATACTTACAATTTTATTTTATAAGAGTTCACCTTTTAGTTTTCAGGAACCACAATAAATACATTTTAATCAAAATATCTTCTTTTGTATAATTAAAATATCTATTTGGATATGGTCTTATTAATGCAAGATTTATTTGTATGATATAATTTCTTAAAAATAGAATAGTTTATGAACACTATATTTTTTTTATTGAAATGAGATCTGACATTGATAACTAGTCATATTCACCCATTCACTATGATTAGTTTGGATTATACATCGGATTCAAGCGATCGCATATGTTATAACTAGTAAATATATTCTTCCACGTGTTAACATTTTTTATTGTTTTGAAAGATTAGCATTTGTTTGTTTATAATGCGATTAGTTACGGTGTTTGATATGACTTTTTACAACCATCCAATCGTTACTTAGACTTGTGTTTCTATTTAGTACATAACGATTAAAGCAAACCTTGGTTAGTTAATTCGATCATTTCACAATTAATAAATAATATATTGATTTTAATTAATGATGATCTTGTCATATAAAATCTTGTGATTGACTTGAGTAATAGAAGTAGTATTTGTTGTAAAATGAGATATAAAATTATTTTTTTTCAAAAAAAAAAGTTTTGTAATTTTAGCAAAAGAATAAATTTTATAATTGATTTAATCAGTTTTCTCAATTTCATGTCATCTCAATCACAATTTTTGTATATCAACAATAATCAGACTTACAAAATTTAAAACAAAAGTTTGGAGAATGCTGATTTTATGATAGAAAAGAAGATAGTTAAACAGTTCTAGTAAAAAATGCACATACATTTAAACATCAGTAATTTTATATTGACACCAGTTGTTTGACACTCATTTACATTATGCAATCTCCACCATCCATCTTGTTTTGGTGGATATTTAACTATCCAAAAATGAATGATGGAGATTGTAAAGTGTAAAAATGAGTGTCAAACAATAGCTGGTGTCAGTATAGAATTATCGTATAAACATAACCCTCTACCTATCAAAGAATCCATTAAACTTGGTAAATGCTATTTATACTTAATTATCCCTGGTTTTTGTGAATTTTTATATATGTGTATTTTTTATTTAAAATATATATACATCTTTTCAAATTAAAGAAGGTTTGGTGTTGCTGTATGGTTTATATCAACAACTAAGATGTTTTTTGTTTAGACTACATTAGAGTAAAGTTAATAAAAGAATTTGTTAGTCATAAAATTCTAAAATGAGCTAATTAATATAATATTCAACATAATATTCGTTCTCTTCTTCTTAATATAGGCAACAAAATATAACTAATACGAGTTAAGGTTAATTTAAATAATAAGAAGATGCATTTCTTAAATTAAATTATATCTTAAATTTAATTTCATACATGTAAATTTTGTCATTAAAATGCACACACTCCCAAATTCCAACAAATTAATTGTATACAAATATTTGTAATAACAGAAATATGGTATTATTTGAGGAGCTAAGAATAAATTATAAATGAAAATAAATTGATAACTATGAAATACACCTGCAGGCTAATTTACTATAAATGTATAAAACCATATTAATGAAAAAGAACAGCCTAATCCCATATTTTTTATTTTATGAACAAAAATAAAAGTTCATTTCATTCATGGGTTTTTTTCTTCTTCTCCTCAGATGTATAATAGATTTCCTTAATTGGTAAAGCAAAACATAAGAATCTATTCACCATGATTTTGACAGTGACATATGGACTGTACACATTACTGCAGTGATGTCGCCTACTTTTAATTTAGATACCTATTCAACTTAGGAATCCACTAGTCCATAGTCTTGGTCAATGAAATATAGAGAGTAAGTAACTTATTCCCTGCTATATAGTGGAGTTGGAGTTGAATATTTTATATTATTTGGATTTTATTATTTATTTATTTAATTAATTAATGTAAAATTTTATTGATATTAGATTTAATTTCATTTAATCTATAATTTATAATAATATTTTTTTTAAAAAAAATTAATTATCTATATTAAATTAAAATTTAACCAATTATTCTTAAAATTAAATGATTTAATAAAATGTAAATTGAATTAAATTATGTAAAAATAAATTTAAATATTTCATGATAAAACGTTACAAAGTAAATAAGTATAGAGTACAAAATAATTACATTATAAAAAACAATACATCAAAATAGCAAATATATATATTAACTAATTATATTATATTATTAAATATTAATTAAATAATAACAAACATGCATTATATTATTATTAGATATAAAACATTAATTATGTTATATTATTTTGAATTTGTATTTATAACATATATCTATTAAAATAATAATAATAAGAACGTAATAAGATATTGTCTAATGAGTGATTGAGGTCTTAGTTTAGTGATTAAGACGAAAGTCATAGACTCTAAAGGTCTCAGGTTTGAATCACATCCGGAGTGGGTTTCAGATTTTTCTTTCCATTTAATAATGTATGCCCAAATGAGATAAATCTTTTTTAAAAAAACAATAAAAAAAGATATTGTTTGATGAAAAAAAAATTGGGATAGGAAAATAGAATAATAAGTTTGAGTGTACTTACTTTAAGAAGCATTTAGATAGAGGCCCCGTCTGGCAATGCTGTTCTGGTTTGTTGTTACAGTTACTGTTTGTTGTTGTGAACTTGTGGTTGCTGTTGCTGTTTATTGTTTTAGTTTGCTATTGTTGTTATTAACTGATTTATACTTAGTGTTTGGTAAAAACATGATTTACGGTTGCTGTTAGAGATGAAAAATGACGAAAATGTACATGTTTAAATCAATTAGTATATGAATCATACAAAATGAAATTTTAAACACAAAATAATTGACCTAAACACATATCATATTAAAAGGGTCATATAGTATATTAATATAAATTAATCGGTAAAATATCACTATCAAATACTTAACCATGCTCCTTTTCCTTTTTGAAAAGGAAATGGACTCATTTTTGTGGTTACCAAACGGACCAGAGTAAAAATTGTAAAAAATAGAGTTTAAAGTAGGAAATACATAAGAGCAATTTCAACAATTTTCCACATTTTCCATTATCAACCCATTTTATAGGATCTATATTGCTTTTTCTCCAACTATTTTTCTCATTTTCTATTCCCAAAATCAAATTCACTTTTAAATAATAATATTTTATTATTAAACTAACAAAAAGAATAATAATACAAAAACTATTAAATTCCTCAAAAAGTATTATAAAAGAATTATAATGCATGTTTGTTATTATTTAATTAATATTTAATAATATAATATAATTAGTTAATATATATATTTGTTATTTTGATGAATTATTTTTTATAATTTAATTATTTTGTACTCTGTACTTCTTTACTTTGTAATGTTTTATTATGAAATATTTAAATTTATTTTTATATAATTTAATTCATTTTATATTTTTTAAATCATTTAATTTTAAGAATAATTGGTTAAATTTTAATTTAATATAAATAATTTAATTTTAAAAAAATTATTATAAATTATAGATTAAATGAAATTAAATTAAATATCATTCCCCAAATTTGAGAAACTCCATTTTAAAGATATGCCATGCGGGAAATAGTTGGATTTGAAAATTTTACATATATTTTTTTCCATTTTTAAAAATTCTTCAAAATCAGAAATGATTGAACTGAAACATGTCCCTAACTTGGTTTACCTTTTCCAACAATAGAACTATAGGCATAAAGCTATAAAAAAAATTAAAAGTAAAAGACTTTGAAATAACTGGACAGTACAAAGCACGGTACATTTTATTAGCATCCTTAAGTATTTGCAGTTACGGACAAAAAAGTATTTCCATTGATGTCAGACCTGGAACGAGAAACAAATCACATTTTGACACGTTGCCTAATGATTATGATAATTTTTCCTTAAATAAATAATATGTAACGTGAGCTATTTCCTTCTCCGCTGGGTACCGAAATTGGAACGTATTAATAATTAATTGCCTTTCACAAGCATGAGTTGCGTTTGCATATATGTTAGTAGAATAAATAAAAGATTAATGTATTGAGATGTGTTTAAAATTTTCTCATAAATTTGTTATTTTCGTAAATTTTTAAAATCATCTTGTAATTATCTTAATTTTATAAAAATGTACAATTTTGTTCTTTACATGTCGCATGCAGTGTTTTAAAAGGCGCTAGGCGCTAGTCGGGCGGCTAGAGCCTCCGAGGGCCTAGGCGGGGATTAATCGAGCATTAATCGGGATCTAGGCGGGGACTAGGCAAGGTATTTTTTAAAATATATAATATTTATTAATAAATTAAAATAATAAATTTAGGGTACACGTAAATTTTTATATAATAATACTAAAAATTCATATTTCTAAGCTTTGGCGATATTTCTAGGCTTTGGTGACACTTTTTTCTGTCTTTGACGACGTTTTTCTGAGTTTTGGCGACAATTTCCGCCTTGGCTGCCTAATTATATAAAATCGGGGCGGTGTTCTAAAAATCCCCGCCTTGGCGGCCGCCTTGACCGTCTTTTAAAACACTGGTCACATGTCAGTTTTTGATTGAAGAGATAAAATAAAAAAATTTACATCTTTGAAAAATCAAATCAATCATAAGTTGACACGTGACGTTCATGAAGTTATTCGGTGCATTTTTTAAAAGATGAAGGAGTAGAGCTCATTTCCAAAACTAGGACAACATGTTTTTTAAGACAACTTAAAACACATCTCGATGCATTAGACCTTAGTACCTTTCTTTGATAAAGTCATTTTCGACAAGTTCTACCACCATTTCGATGCTCAAATTTCATGATTAATCTATTGATTAATTTGTAATTGAAATGAAATTTAAATTTTTAAAATTAGGTGAAGAAGATTATGATTCATATCTATCAATTAGTTTTGATATAATTGATATATCCACAAAAGTTAAATGAGAACAGCTACGATATGGATGACTGTGATTCAAAATAACGACTCTTTTGAATGTTCTTTCAAATCAAATATCGGTCACGATATAAAGAAAAATATACGAAGAGTCAGGTATTTAATATTCGTCTCCTGTATGCAGAATATGTGTTCCAAAATGAATAAAAATAATATAACGTAATATTATTCAATAGCATCTTGAGAAACTGTACATGTCATGCGTGCAGAAAATAAGTGTTAAATAACCTGACTTTTTATACAATTTTCTACTAATATAAACATGAAAACACCAATCCAGTAGTTGAAAAATATTATTTAATATAAACATGAAAACACCAATCCAGTAGTTGAAAAATATTATTAAAAACCCGACATTTTGTGCTGGAGTACCATCCAACGGACTCTCTAGGCCCTTGATATAAGCGCCCTCCAGTGACTACTATGCACGACATATCAATACTGCTCGCTACGTGGGAATCATGATATTTTACAAAGGTGTAAATATGAAAAGACTAAATAAAACAAAATGATCTAGATTTTTCTCAAATTTTTAACTCATGGAAATAACATATCGTATAGCGAAATAATTGTCAACATGAAAATATGTAATGCCACGTAAATTTATCCCATTGATAACACTTATAATCTCCAATTTAAATGGATTCAATTTTGCACGTTAAAACATAAATTATAATAGAATTCATCATAATTTAATTTTTTGTATCAAAGCTAAAAAGAACGAGCCTAACAAACACTAGAAGTCAAATTAATTTCAAAAGGACACGGCTGTCAGTTGAGCAGGCCAAGAGGAACACAGCAAGCCGTTGTCCATTTTGCATGGAGGAATTTCGACGCATGGTTTCTCTATATTTATGCATTTGGGCCATGATGAACAATGTGCAGTCCAATTATGCAGCAAAATAAAAAAACAACATCCCAAAAGTTGAAAGCAAACTGCAAAACCCCATTTACAAATGCAACCTTCTAGGAGGAATTATGTTTACAGGCGGATCAGCTAACTTATCATTTGGCCCAAGATCATCGATCGGTGGATACTGCTTATGGTGATCGGTGACCGACTGGTAAGCCATTGCCAATGCCAGAGCCTGCAAACGAGAGAAACAAAGACTTAATTCACAGTAGTTGAGGTTTTTCTAGTACAAGAGTAAAAAAATCAAAACAAAATTAAGGAGCCTACAATATGATCGTGGTCAGGACGGGCGTAAATTCCTGTGTTGATTGTGGTTCTTCTTCTACTCCCCCCAGAAGGTGCATTGGTTATGTTTTTCAACCCAGTTGGAACAACAATTACAGGCAGGCCCACGAGATTTCCCAGGCAAACTTTTTCCCAGTCAGTTACATTGCCAATGAATGCATCAACTGTGAAACTACTTCTCACTTCTTTAATCAATTTTCCTCGCGCCCTTTGCGCCTGCAGGAAAATTCATCTTAGTATCAAACCTATTCCAGTCTTTTAGGTTTTGCATGTAAACTCAGTTGATTGATGATAGATTACCTGGATGTAATCAACGGCTGAAATTAGACGAGAGCGGCCCAACTCAGTTGGCCATTGATCTTGAGCTTCATAAACAGCATCATCGCCAGTGCGTTGCCACTGATCGAAGTGAGCCAGCATTTCAATGTCCATTGTGAAGTTTAATATTCCTTGGACAGAGTCGACAGTGTAATTTAGTTTGAAGGGAACCATTTTGACGCCTTTTTCCTTCAGCACATGAACAACCTACAATTGCTAAATCAATTATTTAGATTCAGTAATTTACCAAGTGCTATGACAAATAATCAAAATGTTACGAACCTCCATTTCAGCATCATCAAGGTATCCAACCTTAAGCTGTGTAAGATCAACAGAAAATGGATCACCAAAAGGAATGTCTCTTGACGACAAATCGTCTGGATCCTTTCCTCGAATCGTATCAAGAACAATGGCACAATCTGCTGCATTTCTGCAGAAAGGGCCAAGCTTGTCCTGTTAAAAAATAGGCCAATTAGATTCCATAGCAAGTACTAAAAGAGATGACACAAGGATATGTCTGTATGTATATATATCATCAGTGTATCACCAGGCTTTCAGCTATACTCATCACACCAGTTCGACCGACGGTACCAAAGGTTGGACGCAGTGCTGTCACACCGCAACGAGATGCAGGATATGTGATTGAACCAGCTGTTTCTGACCCAATTGCAAACGGAACCATACCTGTTCATGATTCAATCAGTTCTCTTAGTTACTAAATAAAGGAAAAAAAACAATGATTTGTCCAATGATTCTAGTAACATGGTACAAGTCAACAAGCTATCCTTCGAGATTCAATTCGAAATACACCCTCCAAAATACTACTAAGAAGCCAAATTCATAAGAAAAAAAAAATAATTGTATTAAAATCTAAGAACTTGTTAAGAAGATTACCTGCTGAGGTGGTGGCAGCAGGACCAGCTGATGAACCTGTTGAAAATTCCTCTATGTTCCAAGGATTCCTGGTCCTACCTCCAAACCAGATATCATCATATGCTAATGACCCGGACACAAGCTTTGCAACTAGAACTGCCCCTGCAGCCTTTAACCTGAACAAAAATAGCACAAATCAGAATATAAATGTAATATGTTTTCCAATGTAATTGCAATTGACGTACTTTTAAATATATTTGTTACCTCTTGTAAACCCAAGCTTCAACATCAAGCACTTGGTCTTTGAAGCTTCGCGAACCCCATGTTGTTTTGTATCCTGGTACTGCTATTATATCTTTCAGTCCATAAGGAATGCCATGGAGAGGTCCTGTGACAAAAAAGACATTGTCAAATAAAATTATTCACTGTATTTGATAAGAAGCAAGTTGAAATACACAAATTGCGATGTCAACAAATTAGCTTAGTTGTACAAGCTCAAGCATCCTTCCTAACTAGCAAAGCCACCTACTGGTATGCAAAAACAAGGGACACAATTTGCCATGGCAACTGTGAATGTGCAAAAATACCCAAGTATACTCCTTTTGCAAGCAGCTCATCAGCTTCTTTTGCTTGCTTATAAGCTAATTCGTCAGTAAAAGTTATGACAGCTTCAACAACATGATTGTACCTATTGTTATTCAAGCAAATGCATCACTATCATAAATTTGAAGAACTTGAAATTCAGAACGAAAGTCATTGTGATTTATCCCTTAAACATATACCTCTTTAATCTCTCGAGGAAAATTTGCACAAGCTGCTGTGAAGTAATCTGTTTAGTCCTAATGAGATTTCCTAATTCAACAATCTGCCAGAGATAAACAGAATTCAATAGATGAACTAAGAAAAGGTACAAAAGAACACTGATTTTCCATAAAGCTGGCATACACTCATAAAGGCAATATCTTCTTCACTTTCTGGTTTGTGAATTTCAGATGCAGTAGGATACTTGAATCTTTGACTCGAATTTTCCACACTTTGATCGTTCCACTGTGGATTAAAAACTAAGCAAGATGGATTATGCAATCCCCCGTTTTCAGAAGCAACTATTCTCCGGGTAGCTTTAGTGATAGGCAAATTAAATTCCACCGCACCTTTTGCAACTTCCAGAACCTGCAAAACAAACACATCAATTTCAATCTATAACCAAAATTTTAACGATTAAATTCTTCAAAGTTACCTTTTCATCGGTAAAGAAGTCGGCATCAATCAACTTAAGCCCGTCTCTATACTGTGAAGCTTCAACCATTTGCTCCGCGCATTTGCCGTGGCTTTCACTTTCCTGTTCATTTTAGAACATCAAACTCTAATATTATTCATATAATGATTAATTGTGATTTGTTGTGCTAATTAATGTTAAATCACCTTGGAAAAATGTTTACAGGAAGAAATCACAGCTTTTCCCCAATTTTTTTGAAAAGGTCTAAAGTTTAAATGGTAAAATTTAATCGAAGATGTAGAGCAGAGAAAGTGAGTCAGAGGTACCATGGTTAAGTTAATTTGAAGAAGAAGGCGTTGGTCAGAAAAAGCTGAAACTGGCGAATCCGTGAAATGAGCAGTGGATTCTGCTACTATAAGCCAACTGAAGAGAAGAAAATCGAGGCAGAGGGAGAGGCGTGTAAATCTGAGTGGAAAAAAAAGACAGGTATCAAACGCCATAGCTGCCATGTTGTGCTTCGTTTACAGCTGGTTTCAATGATTCTGCACTTCTGCGGCGTCTTTTTTACTGATTTTTGATGAATGAGAACCCAAAAATTTTTTACGTTCGCGATAGTTGACTTTCTACCGTTTTGTTGATCGGCCGGCCGGCATATTTCAGAGTGGACTAAATTCTAGTAACAAAAATAAAAATACTAAGCTACTTATTGTTCAAAATCAATTCAAATTCCAATATCACGAACGGTACCTATTCAATTAAAATAATTTTTTTCGTTTATAAATTATAAATATATAGGACAAGAAAAATTAATTGACTGTTAAAAATTTCAATTAAAATTGTTGCTAAAAATCGCCTCTAAATACTGGTCACCGCTGTTAAAATTATTTTCTTGCCCTTTTATTATATAAATAATATTAATTAATTTAACCGAATCAATTTATCTTTTTGAGTAAAGTTTGTAACTAATTTTGCTCATAATGATTTTAATTTACAATAAAAAATTGATAGTATCAAACATATTATTTTCAATATTAAAACAGTAAATAGTGAAGAAGATGGGTGCAAGAAACTTCTGTCCACTCTCCAATTTTTAAGTAAAAGGATCACACATCACCAGTTATTAATATTTTGGTTAATATTTAGCTATGCGTCTATACATTATATATATTGTTTGAATAAGTTAGTAACATTTCAATTTGATAAATACAAAATTTAAATTATACCATTCAAAATCTTAATTTTGACTTATCTATCTAAATTTTATATACGTGAACATTGATTAATTCTATTATGATCAAATTTTTGAGACGGGAACTATAAATTTTAAAAGTTCTGAATTTGAGTTAAGTCCGGATGAGCTGGAGAATTTTTCTTTAAGCTCATATGAAGCAAATTTTTATTGCTAACCATATTGAGCGTCACATTAGAGAATTAGCTTCATTTCATCTAATGTATTGTTCAAGACAAACCAAATCAGTGGATTAAAGTTCTTATCTTGAGAGTTATATGTGTATGATATGTCTTGGGATTCTCTAATGTTCAAAATTGAATATTACTCTAATGTAATAGTTATCTCTCATATTTTTTTATAAAAGATAAAAAAACACAATTTCAATCAAAGCCAATCATTTTAAAATAGATGGATGAGATTGTCTCAAAATCATTTTAATGTTCAAAATGAACATTATAAAAAATCTTTATGTGAAAGGTTAACAAGCTTCCGCTGACTTCGACTCTGTCTAAAGTATTGTTGTGGACCACATGTACGAGAATATTATAAATTATCGATACTTTTCCCAAATCAAAATATCTAATTGAATACTTTGCCGATCCAAAAGTTTACTGCCTCGCTCTCTCACACCTTTTGATGTGGTTAGAATAGGGACCCAAAATCAGCTTACAATTTCAACTTAGTCTATCTATGCTTGCACTTCTCTGCTCATTCACAAGCTGAAAATGGATCTATTTTGTATCCTGATAGAGTGATGATCCGACGAACTGAAAGGTAACTTCAAATGCTTAGATTTGTTCAGCAATAAGGGTTTTTTATTCCTTCATGGCTGATGTGTTGATTTGTTTGGTTTTAATTTTAATCTATATTCTATATTATAGATGTGATTGGGAGTGCAAACTTTAACCATCAAAAGGCAATTCTCTCTTTTTTTTAAATATGTCGCTCGAACAGTTTCAAAAGTAACTAAAGCAAAATGCCTTACGATTATGAATCATCTGATTGCCATTTTTTTTATAAAGGTGGCCATTATGTGACTTAAATATAAAATTAGCAGTGTAAGTTTATATATTTAGGGGGATAACGAGTTAAAACGCGAAGATCTCTAGAGAATGTTTTTCATTGGCATGGAAAAAACATAATTTGATTGTGTCAAATGGGAAATTATATTAGGTACATAGTAGTTTTATTGTATCTTGCGTACACTGAAATACAGTTTTTCTTTTCTAATCTATAAAATTACCAATATTGAATAAAATTGTTAGTCAGTGAATCAAAATTGATGGATGCTATTATCCGGTAGAGTTATACTTTCTGTCTAGGCTAGTGTAACTGCAAAAACAAGTAAAACAAATTTTAGGAAGCTTTAAGAAGTGTGTTCTAGTTTAATGTTCTTAGGATTATGTTGCTTAACTTGGGGTATTCCATTATATGTGGCCTCAAAATTGAGTATACTAAATAACTAGGCACTGGTGTGTCTATTGATGCTTTCTATCTCAACAAACTTTTTGATCCTTTTTGAGATATATTTCGTTTGCTATTCGATTAATTAATATGAAATTCCATTCCGGTTTAGATATGGATATAAAACTCAAAAACTCATCAATTTTTAATTTGTTATGAGTATGTTTCTCATGCATTTTAAGGTTTAATAATGGGTTTAGAGAGACAAATCGACATTTTGCAGTAGTTTATTTTCGTTTTCGTGGATGAACTTGTCATAAAGGAGTTGAAGTTTAGGTATTATTTGGTAAGGATATTCATTACGATGTGTCACAAAGAGAGCCGAAGATTTGAACTATGAGGTTCCATTAATATTTGTCAGAGTCTGGCTTTTTGCTCTAACAATGGCTGGTTTCGCAACCATGCAAAAACTGGTATTTGATAGAACTGCATATGTTTCAAAAAAAATTTCGTCACTGTGCTGGCCAACAAAAGTCTTCTGTTTCTCTTGTCCTTTTATTTTCGATTTCACAACCGTGTAAAAAGATATTGCGTATAACTGTGTGATAGAGACATGAGCCTTCTGTCCCATATGGTGTTTTGCTTCTTGGACGGATGTTAGAATTTTAAAAAAATAACAGGAATTCTGTTTTATTGTTGAAGACAACAGAAAAACATTTCATGTTATGCTTGATACTCAGATGAATGTGATGCCACAGTTACTAGATAAAAAAATGTGTTCTTTGTGATATTGAGCTTGGGAAATTGAGTATAGTAAGGGGAGAAGTGCGTGGACCACTTGATGCTATATATTATTGTGATGATCACACCTTTTCTTACCTTTGTTCTTTGACTCAATTTCTCCTTTTTCGATATAGTTTTATCATACATACTGAAGTTATACGTATCAAACTTCATATAGTAGCATACAATGATCAATACCTGCATAGTTGGAGATAGGAAATGAGCAGTTTGAGCATGGACTTTGCTCTCAAATTACTAAATTGTTTGCAAAATCCATTTTTCTATGTGCTTAGGCGGGGATAAAAAAGGCCTTTTGTTACAGGGTTAACTTTAAATATGATGACTTTGATTGTTCCATTTATCACCACTACATGCATTCCAGTTTTATTAAATTGCAAGCTGTTGGAGAGTCGAATTTGAAATAATATTATCCACTTCTAAATAAAAAAACTTGACTCTGCATGTCATGCTCACAACTTATTATGCAACTCCTTACTTCCTTTAATGCAATGCAGAGAGTCTTCCTGTTTTAATGTTTTTCATGGGGCCATTCCTTTATCTAAGTTGTAACATATATTATATGCAACGAATATAATGTTTAATTTATATATAAATTGTTCATTTAAAATGTAACTGTGTTCATTTACGTTAGGATTCATTAATAAAAAACTTATGTTCCATCTGTGCAAACCACAGGCTTTCGCCTTGTATAAATACTTCTAACGACAAGTATGGGAGAGTTATCACTGCTAAATTCTGGCCGATTTTTTCTTTTTGCAGAGTATTCTATTAAATAAATTAAATATAACCGGCTATCATTTTCTTCAAAACTTGCACAACATGCTAAAGGTTCCGGAACACCAGGTAGCAGGTCACAAAGCCCGTGATGGATTACTTGGTCCTCTCATAGATGATTCAGGGCGTTTCTATAAGCCCCTCCAGGACGACGACCGTGGCTCTAGAGAATCGGCCTTTTACACATCCTTCTCTTCCAATACAAGGGTCCCACCTCACATCCGCAAATTCTTCCCTATCTTTTACGGAACCCAACTCTTAGAGTCATCAAATGGATCAGGACTGCGGCCCCACCTCGTCATGCAAGACTGCGTCTCGGGCCTTGTTCACCCATGTATCATGGATGTTAAGATCGGTTCCAGAACGTGGTACCCACAAGCACCCGAGGACTACATCCAACGGTGCCTTAAGAAAGATAGAGAAACTAGCAGCTTGGAGTTGGGTTTTAGGATATCGGGCTTGCAGTTATATAATGAGAAAGAGTCCGGGTTTTGGCAGCCTGAGAGGAAAGCTATTCAGAATCTTTCTGCTGATGACGTTAGAAAGATTCTGAGGAAGTTCGTGTCTTCTGAACCGAACTTGGAAGTGGATGGTAGTTTTGCGTCAAGTGTGTATGGTGGTTCTGGTGGGATATTGGCCCAGTTATTGGAGCTGAAATTCTGGTTTGAAGATCAAACCATTTACCTTTTCAATTCTTGTTCAGTTCTGTTGTTCTATGACAAGGAGGAAGTTGTAGGAGGAAGTTCAAGTGCCAAAGTCAAACTTATTGACTTTGCGCATGTTGGGGAAGCCAATGGTGTTATTGATCATAACTTCTTGGGCGGACTTTGCTCTTTGATAAAGTTCGTTTCGGAGATGCTTACTGGCCCAGATGAGTCTGCCACTAAATTTTGTTTGCAGGAAACTCAGAAGGGATATGTTGGTTCAGTAGACAGTTGCAGAGATTGAACGGAGCATTTGCCGTTGAATCCTAATTTATACGTTAAGGTTTTATGCAACAGACTGAATCTTGGTATTTACAGGGCAAAGTTTACTTTTCTGACACTAAACTTGTTTGAAAGTCTCAAAGTAGGCAGTTAATGTTACACACATGTGCCACTCCTGCTTACTTTTTTTATTTTTACTGTAAGCATAATATGTTAATAATGGAGGCACTGGTAATTGGCTGCACATCAATTTTTAGTATTCTTAATCTTAACTTCAACTTCTTTACCCAAGATTCTACATCAAGTTATTTTTATATCCTCAACGTCATGTCATGGGTTACATTCAGTGTTTTCTATTGCTTTCCTGTAATGGCAAGAAAGCTTCCAGATATGACAAACATGTTATTTTAGTCTTTTAAGCAATTGGAAATCTGCTTACAAGACAATCAATTTCAAATCTAGCAGTGAAATTTACTGCAGCCTCTAAAGATTGTATATTTATTAACATATGATAACAGCGCATCTGATTTCCTAAAGGAAACCAAAATGATTGCCTTTTTCTTCTTTTGCGTTATCTTATCTGTTTCTGTTAAACTCTGCCTAACAGATCCCATCAACCTCCATGATATCTGTCCAGCTTGTTCAATAGGCAAACCGAGCAGTATTTTCATCAATGGTTTACCTTGCAAGAATCCAGCCACCATAACACCTTCCGATTTCAAGTCATTGATGCTGACTCAGCGAGGCGACACAGAAAACTTTCTCGGTTCTTCAACGAATATCGTCACTGCCTTGGAATTCCCTGGCCTGAACACACTGGGCCTGTCGATAGCAAGAACAGACCTCGACATTGATGGTTCGGTTTTGCCACAAATGCACCCAAGAGCCTCTGAGATATTTTTTATCGGCGAAGGAGCTGTTTTTGCTGGCTTTGTAGACAGTAAGAACCAACTTTTCGAGAAGATTTTAAAGCAAGGAGAAGTGTTTGTGGTCCCCCGTGGTTTGCTTCACTTTTTTGTGAATGCTGGCAATGGACCTGCCACTGTTTATTCTGTGTTTAATAGCCAGAATCCGGGTTTGATTAGTGTTGGTGGTGCGATGTTTGACCCGTCTGATCTAGATATGATGAAGATGAAGCAGCTTGCAAGGGAAGTTAAGTCTTTTACTGCATCATCACAAGTTAATGGCAGCCAAATTCTAACTCTGTTTGGTCTTCAATCTTTCTATAGTTATTGATTATGATACTTGGTTCATATGTTGAGGATTGTGTATATAATGCTTGTGTGTTTGTTATAAGATTTTTTTTTTGCACATAATTGTTTTGTGCTTGTTCTGGCTTGGCTTAGCTAACAGAAAAAAGGAAATTTGCTCTTCAATTTGGGATTGACAGAAAATAATGATGTCCCTATTAATCAAATTTGTTAATTAATCATGTACTTGACAGAATTTTTTCATTTCAATTTGGTATATTCAGCTCTCTAATGGACACGCACAACTTCAAAAAAAATTTATTTTCCCTTAATGCATGACCTCTTGTCAATACTTTGGATTTTTAAAAATATTTTAAATAGCTCTCAAAGTTGTTTAAAATACACCATCTTGCCCATTAATACCACATATCGATTTTTGGTTGGAGATAAAAATAATCAGACTAATGACATCTTTGAAAAATCAAATCAACTAGAAATTGACATGTGACGATAAGGGTTAAGTGACCTGTTTAAACAAGTACAAAAGATTATATATCACATTTCAAAGTTTAGGATGACAATAACTCATTTTGAACAAATTCAAGTTCTAGATTATTCAACCTTTTTATTTCAATAAGGAAATACACTCCAACAGTTGAAATCTAAGTAAATGTAACACTTGAAACACTTTTTTTTTTAGCATTGAGCCCACTATTGTTAGCTAAAACACACCATTTTTAAAGTAAAAATTGTTTTTCCATATCTTTTTTACTTATAAACATTTTTAATTTTATTTTGTAACACAAATTTTTTTATTGTTGTATGATACCAACAACTATATATTTTTTTTTAAATATAAAGCGGGTTGATTCGGTTAGAATATTATATTAAAAAGAACTGTATTTAATTAGATATTAAAAATAAATAAATTATACAAAAATATTTGAATGACATATTTTATTATTTTGTTGTATCAATTAGTCGACATTATTAAGCCGCTTATGTAAACTTGAAGTACAATTTCCAAAAATAAACACCACATGTATACAAAAAGCTTACAAATACTAATAAATCGCGGGTATATAAATACTGGTTTCAAAGTCGGGATATTATTGCATATATAACTCATTCCGCGCCAAATAGTTTCTAAAAATAATTCCACCGGAGAACGAGAGAAACCGAGGAAGACGAAGAACTAAAAGAATATATGGTAGTTGCGTGCTTCGTTTTGGATTTATGTAGCCTTTCACCTACTTTGCTCAGAGACCTAAAGCAGGTATAGTAACTACTCTATTTCTCTTTGCCGAACTTGTTTCTCGATCTCTCTTTAAAATCCATCTCGGAATAGGATTTTGATTGTTTGATCGGATTTCGGATTGTTCTCAGTGTCTCTTGCAGCTCGCTAATTTGTACGCGATTTCATCTCCTGCGTTGTTGCGGAATCAATCTAATCGTCTCAGAGACAGGATCGGCTTGTGCTACGTGTTTAAGAATCGCATTTCCTCATCCCTTGAGGTGCCTGTGCCAATTTTTCTCTGTATTTGCTGATTTTTTCGCATTCAATTAGCAAATGCTGCAAGAATTGACGGTTTGTGAAGTATAAACAGCTAAACGTTGCATATAGCCCTAGAGGAAATTTCAGTCTCCGAGATTTTCATCATGCCGTCAACAGCCTACCTGGAGATGCTTATGTTCCTGAAATTGACGATTCTGGTGCTCTCCGACCTGGAGGTATCTCTCTTTCTTTATTTTTGGCTTTATTGATCGAAAATGGCTTTACATTCACCGTTTTTTCAATTGATCGTAGATATGAAATTATCAAACATCTTGAATGATGAAGTTCTGTACTCCTGGGGAGTTGAAGACTTTATGAGGAAAGTGATTGTTTTGAGCTCCCGCTTACCAGATAGTATAGACTCAGTCATGAAGAGCATTCTCATGGTAAGCCAAAATTTCAAAAAAATTGTCGTTGTTCTTCCTTTTTTTATTCTTTTTACTGCTGGAGGACAACCTTTTCATGCCATAAGCTACACTTGCTTATTTTCTTAATAGGATGCAGCAGATAAATGTGTTTCAGTAGAGTTTCTATTGTTTGAGCTCGGCTCCAGTCATCTCAGCAATATGCAAGAAAATATTAACTGCTTTGTTAGTAGTTTATCAGATCTTGATAATTGCACATTCCAGACTTACATTGCAGGTTAAGTATCCCAATGACATCCTGGCTTTATTTTTCATCTAATTCGATTTTGAAGTGTAACTCATGTTTTAAAGCTAAGAGTAATGATTTCAATGCCACTTAAGTTGGATTCATATTTTCTTATGCAAAGAACCTGAGAACTAACTTATGTGATGGTAACATTAAATTCACAAATTTGTAGAAAGCAGAATATTCCATGGTCTGGTGAAACAATGGCTACTGGACTTGAAGGATGACACAGAAGAGCCACTGCAAGCTCGTTTTATCTTTAAGACTAACCTTGCTGGCTCTTTGAATCAGATACTCTGCAGCTTGTCAATATCAGTGACTCCACTTATTGACGGGTTCAATGCTTGCCAGGTACTAAATATAAATCTTGCTTCATGTGTCTGCAATGTATAGTAATACTTGTTCAT
>CATIWQ010349912.1:0-10182 GCA_949673415.1 Euphorbia schlechtendalii | reverse complement strand
CAGCCATAGCATCAATCACTCCTCTTGTTGCATGATTTATTCCACTGTAGAAAGTTTGCAGAATCGCATTTTGGGGTAAACCATGATGAGGAAAAATTCGCTGAAGTTCCTTATAACGTTCCCAGGCTTTGTACAAGGATTCACTGTCCTTTTGGGTAAAAGATGTGATTTCTTTAATGAGTCTTGCAGTTTTGGGTAAGGGGAAATATCTAGTTAGAAAGGCTTGGGCTAATTGATTGCAAGTGGTAATTGAATTTGGGGTTAATGAATTCAACTAAACTTTCGCTTTATCACGGAGCGTAAATGGAAATAAGTGTAGTTTAATTGCTTCATTAGGAACATTGTTCATTTTGAAAGTATCACAGACTTCTAAAAAGTTTGCAATGTGAGCATTCAGATTTTCATTGGGTAGACCATAGTATTGCACATTATTGCTGATCATTTAAAGCAATGCTGGTTTGATTTCAAACTGATTTGCATTAATGGGTGGCCTAGCAATTCCCTGATTGTTACCATTGATGGTCAGAATGACATAATCCATGAGCCTTGGTTGAGGTTGATCGGCATTTTGTTCTTTTTCAGCCATCCTTCTTCTCTGTCTCTTATTTCTCCGTTTTCTTATCCTACAAAATCATTCTATTTCTGATTCGAAAGATGCCAAACTTTCTCTCGAACTACGCGTACATGGCATGCACACGCTAGAAAGAAAACACAACGAATAAGCAAGAAAAATATGTTAATAACAAAATATAAATACTTAAAACCAAAAACAAAAAAAAATAATAAATAAATCTATTGACACACAAATATAATTACCCGTTCTTCAGTAATTTGATCTCTAGAACGCACTTGCCTTGCCCCGGCAACGGCGCCAAAAACTTAATCGCAAGTTTTTGACTATATTAATTTAGAGGGCTTATATTCGATGATGATGCCAAAAACCTTGTTGCCCACTTCTCTACCGATAAGATAAAAGTTCAAAATACGAACAGGTGTTGTCAATACCGATTATCTAAATAGAAAAATGGTGACCACTACAAGTGTACAATTTCGATGTAGTTTTAAAAGGTATCGATCCCACAAGGAAGGGATTCAGTTCTAAAGACCAACTAGAGTTATGGGGTAAATGAAAATAGGTAATTTTGATTGGAGGGGTTTGGATGATAGACGGATGAATAGATAGATGCATGAACAGACTAGAGAAAATGTAAAATATAAAGATATTTCCTAAAAACAAGTTTAACAAAGAAAAACATGCAAAATCATCAAGAATATTCCGTACACTAAATAGCTTCAACAAATAAGGTTCTAGATGCCCTAATATTCAATAATTCACTGTAGAACAGCACATGAGATGACTTTTCTTAGTCTAGGGTAAACTAATTATAATACATATAAGAATCTGGATAACTATATTACTATGCTTAGTACGGGTTGCTCTCACATAGCCATATTTAGCAAGTTACCATTCCAAAAATGTTGGCTTACTAAACAATGTTATAATCACAGATCCAGTGATTATACACAATCTTGTTAACCCCAAAATCACTATTAAAGTTAACTTGAAAGCATATATATTCATTAATATAATACTCGTTATGACACATAGACATATCATAAACTTTGAAATAGAAAGTATAAGTAGAAAACAAAGTAAAGTTGTAAGGTATGCAAGTGAAAGCTAAAGTTGATCAAATCATATCCACTCTTTAATGGGAGTCGTCAACTCCAGCAATTCCTGCATCTACTTTGAATTCGGTCTTGACTCGTACAAAACCTCTGCTAGGATGCTTTTCTTTGTGAATTTCGAATAAAAGAATGTTGAAAGATGACAACTTTTATTGATAAGTGCTTTGAAATTACACTCATACAACAAATGCTTGAATTTGTGTAGAAATATAGTGATCGAAATAAGAATCGAATCACTTATACATTTTTCTCGCTAAGACTTTGAATGTTGCGAAATCTAGATATTTTTACTCTCTACCTATACACACATACAATCATTCAATGCTTTCTATTCATGCCATACCATGCACAGTCCACACCACGAAATTGACTAGTCTTGAGCCTTATTTATAGTGTGAAGGGTTACGTCTATCCAAAGAAAGAGTAGTGTCCATTGGCAAAGAGTTGCATCATTTCAATATGATTTGATGCAAAGATTCATCGTCATCCACAATGGAAAAGCTCCTTTTCATGATTGGTTGACTTCTAAAAGGTGTCTTTTTGGTTGGTAGTTGATGGAGGTTGATGGCGGTTGATCATTGTTATCTAGAGGTCGGTAGTTGATAAGAGATAACAAATAACCATCACCAGTCATGATCGTGATTTACATGTCGTGATCGTGACTAATGGTTGATAACTTTCTATTTTGAAGAATAACAAGTCATGACCATGAATGGGTGTCACGACCATGAACAATGCTTTTTCTTCAAAATCCTTCTTGCAACTTTACCGATCTTCGATAGCTTCGATCCTAAGCCAAATCCTTGTGTTCCACGCATCTTTTTGCACCTTTTTTCACTCTTTTTACATAGAATTTCACTTTTGGTCATTTTACTCCCATGATTTATTTAGTTTCTGTATTTGCATAAAAACAACTACATACCATGTGGAATCTTTTATATGAAGTATAAAATGAAACAAAACCATATTGTTTTATTATTGAAAATATCATGATAATAAGTGTAAATATACACTTATCACATGCCATATGGAAACAAGTGATCCAGTAACTATGCATCCTCGATCCCCATGGGGTTATAGGGGATGCTTTCGAGCTTCACACAAAAATTTGGCACCCTAACCTAAGGCTAAGCCATCTAATGCATAGGCTTTTGGGGGAAATATTTTGGAGGTGGAAAATTCATTTAATGAATTTTCAATACTGATCAAAGTCTTTAAAACTTTTGTTGAACACAAGTTTATAGTACTTCACAATACTTCAAACATTTTGGAAATAACAAACTGACTAGGAAAGTGAAATTAATTGAGTACAAAGTATACTCTTGATTAATGAAGTTTACTTAAGTTTGTTTGAGGGAAAATAACTCAGTTTATAGAGTAATTAATTAAGTTATGGCAGGGTGTAAGAAAATCTGAGTTAAGCTTAGTATTACATAGTTTATAAGATATAGACTTAGCTGTGCTGAGTTAGCTTTTTCTGATTAAAGCTAAGTTTCTTTGACACTTAGAGAATTAATTGACACATTTGTGTTTAACGTTTTCTATGAGAAACATAATATCCCCTTTGATGCTTTTCAAGAGAAAAGGCTCTAAAATTAAAGAAGATATTCAAGTGGTCCTCACATCCAAAAGGTGTCAGTACGGAATGTTGGAGATTTCTCACTAAAGTCCAAGGCAAAAGGAATCCTCTGACATAGGCCATTTCTCAATGTCTTTACGCAACTCTTCAATGTCAGCAAAGTCAAAAAATCACAAGTTTCCACATTACATCTTGCAAGCCTCTCTATCAGAACGGATTGCTTGAAGGTAAATGAGTTTTTGACGCTTTGGATTAACTGATTAGTCTCGTGCTTCAAAGTTCAAAATCTCTATCTCAGAATGTCTTGGAATTTGTTTTAAACGGGAAAATTCGAAAGATTTGAAGAGAAGAGAAATTGAGAAAGCTTTCAATACGTGAAGTTTGCAATGGCTACTTCCAAGACCTTCAACTATAAATAGAAAACTGAAACAAATGTTTAAACTTGGTGAATCATCTCGAATTTCTTAAAGAGCTGAAACTCTGTTTGAAACACCCCTTACCTTATACTGTAAGAATAGAATACCAATCATAGTAATAAAATTTTTTAAAATCTTATATTAACAAAAGTTATCAAACATGTATTTATATCATGCTAATACTCGTGATCATTCATCTATAAAACAACAAAACATATCACTATACCATTCTATTACTACTTCATATATACTAAATCTCACATCCTGACATTTATCATTTCTATATGCTTATACTGTCGAGGAGAGAGAGTTTGAAATGGAACATAGGTAGCCGACCTTTCATCCATGATGTCTACAGATAGTGAACTTCTAGTACAGACTTTATCTATAACTTCAAAACATTGAAAAACATATAGCGATTTTAATGAGTCACAAGCTCAGTGAATATGAATACTCAATGAACTGTCAATTTTACAAACTCATACAATTATATATTTAATGGGTATTTAGACTTGTATACTAATGCATGAGTCGATTATTATTTGTTGGGACATTACTAGCCAAATTGCACTGGGATACATGTAACATATAACAAATAACAATTGATTTTCTATCCAACCTTATAAACAATTCGGTGATATTTCAGTCCATATAACAAAACATGATCTTGCGGTTCATTTAACAAGTGGTTGACCATATAATGTATTTCAATATTTTGGATGGTATGTCACAACTAT
Source organism: Euphorbia schlechtendalii (assembly GCA_949673415.1). Taxonomy (NCBI): domain Eukaryota; kingdom Viridiplantae; phylum Streptophyta; class Magnoliopsida; order Malpighiales; family Euphorbiaceae; genus Euphorbia; species Euphorbia schlechtendalii. The sequence goes on along the minus strand of CATIWQ010349912.1, from coordinate 5,761 downwards.
TCCTCTTTCAATTCATTCGGTCACTATGCAAGTACATATATCATATGAAATCATGTTTGATTCACAAATTTAATAGATATATTTCATATATCAATTTCATCAAGTATATAACTCAATCCATTTCACCAAAATAATTCATCAATGCTTATACACATATACACAATTCACAATAACTCAATTATCATATCACACATATTCAAATTCCACATATCATAAATTCATACTGAGTATATTCAATTACCACATATCAAATCATAACAATTTCAAAACCACACATTAACACCATAAAAACATTTCACTTGCAAATTCAATGTCAAGTTCATTTCATATTTATACTCACAATTTAACCAAGCTAATTCCCTTAGAAGCGACTTGAACCTTCCTCTGGTGCAATTTCAATATTCTAAGCTCCTATAAACAGATACAAACTTATATCAATGGATAGTTTTTTTTCTTAATAATTATCCTACAATTAGAACTTTATACTCTCATGACCTTATTAACTTCTAAAATTCATATCTCTCAAAATATTGATCCAGATACTATAGTTTCATTTTCATTTAACTCTTAACTCATAATTATATAACATATAAAAATTTCAGAATCTTCCAACGTATGTACGATTTATAGTGATATTTTACTTTCACACACTAAATCAGTTTTTCCTTGCAAAAATAAGAACTAGTCCTATCAAGACCTTGCCTCACATAAAAACTCATAACTTTCAAAATACTAAACCAAATGACCAGAAACTAAAGCCATTTTCTTTCTAAGATACATAGGTATAAGAATATAATCTCAGAATCATCCAATCATTACACAAGATTCGGTGAATCAATCATTCACACCCTACATCTATCCCCTTTCACTTGTGCAACTCTTAGTAAAACAACCATAACATTTCATATGAAACTTAGATTGAACTCATTCTTTTCGTCAAATAAACTAGACAGATTAGGGTACAAAATATCAAACTTTTAGAATTTTACAATTAGTATAAAACTGTACCATCAAATTGAATCTCAATCTGCTGCTGTAACCTTATAACACTGAGTAGTTTGAATTCAAAACAATTAGAGAACAACTAAACCTATTTTACCAAAATCCTTAATATTTGCAGACAAAACCTTAATCTTTAGGGCTTCAATTTCTCTTCATAATAACCTCTAATTCTTCATTAAGATGATAAAAATCTCATAGAAAATTAGATACATACCTTAATCTTTCCTTTCTTTCTTCCAATTTAATGTTCTTTATCTTTGTATGCCTCCTCTTCTCTACTAAGTCTAAGTGTGTATATGGTTATTTTGTTTTCTAAGTTTGAGATATATTCTAATTAACTCATCTTATCTCATTCTCATCTAAGGATAATAACCATTCTACCCCTCCATTATATTATTAATTATACACACTAATACATATAACTATATTTTACTCATACTTAATCTATATTAATTCTAATAAACAATAACCCAAATGATACTTAAATAGTTTAACTATATATAATTATTTTCCTATAAATAACATCCTGAAATTATCTATTTAAACATTCAATTTCGTATTTTATATAACTTAAATTAATATGTCAAAACAATATATGATATATAATTATATCATATAATAAATTTCATGACATATAAAATATGTATCTAAATGCAAATATGATGTTATGAAATGGGATGCTACAATTATTCTCCCCCTCCTTAAAAATTTTGACCTCGAAATTAATTATTTGTATTATGAAATAGAAAAGGATAATCCTTTTTCATTCGTTCCTCTGTTTCCCAAGTAGCTTCCTCAACTGTATGACTTTTCCGAAGTACTTTGACCTTTCCTTGTTTCGTAATTGTTTAGTCTTATACCCAATAATTGCCACTGGTTCCTCCATATAACTCAAATCATCTATAATTTCTATTTCTTGGTCCTTCAGTACATGTGCAGGGTTTGACCTATACTTCCTCAACATGCTCACATGAAAAACATTGTGAATTTGAGCTAACTCTAATGGTAGTGCCAATCTTTAAGCAAGTGGACTAACATTTTCAAGAATTTCATATGGCCCGATATACCGTGGACTTAAATTTCCCTTCTTTTTGAATCTTAACACGTCTTTCCAAGGTGACACTCGAAAAAAACTTTATCCCCACATGATATTCCATTTCTCGTCTATGTTGATCAACATAACTTTTCTATCTATCTTGTGTTGCCTTAAGTATGCTTCTTACTATTTTCACCTTTTCAACTATATCTTGCACTATTTCTGAACTTTCCAATATTCGTGTTCCTTCTTCATCCCAATATATAGGACTTCTGCATTTCCTTCCATACAATGCTTCATATGGTGCCATGCTAATACTACTATGATAATAATTATTGTAAGCAAATTCCATCAAAGCAACATATACATCCCACACACCTTTTAATTCAATAGCACAAGCTCGAAGCATTTCTTTCAAAGTTTGAATCATTCTCTCTGATTGACCATCTGTTTTGAGGATGAAATGTAGTGCTAAAATTTAGTTTTATACCCAATTCTTGCTGAAGACTTTTCCAAAATTAAGATGTAAATCTAGAATCTCTATCTGATACAATTGACACTGGTACTCCGTGTAATTTAAAAATTTCATTCACATATCTCTTTACTAAGTTCTCTAATAAACAACCCCACTGAATAGGCATGAAGTGAGCTGACTTTGTCAATTTTATCAACAATAACCTAGATAACATCATTCTTTCTTAGAGTTTTCGAAAATCCATACACAAAATCCATAGTAACCATTTCTCATTTCCAAACTGGTATAGGCAATGGTTGTAATTTCCCACCTAGAGCTTGTTGTTCAATCTTTACTTGTTGACATGTTAAACACTTTGAAATGTACTCGACAATGTCTTTCTTCATTTTGGACCACCAAAAATGAGATCACAAAGTATGATACATCTTTGTCATTCCCGAATGCATAGCATATGGAGCAGTATGGGCCTCTTCTAAGATCTCCTTCTGTATATTATCAACATCTGGAACACAAACTCTTTGCCCCAACATCAAAGTACTACTTTCTAATGTAAAGTCCATGCTCTTCCCTTGCTTAACATTTTCCATAACATTTTCCATATCCCCGCTCTGATGCAAACTGAAACACCCCTTACCTTATACTGTAAGAATAGAATACTAATCATAATAATAAATTTTTTAAATCTTATAATAACAAAAGTTATCAGACATGCATTTATATCATGCTAATACTCATGATCCTTCATTTATATAACAACAAAACATATCATTATACTCTTTTATTACTACTTCATTTTAACGTAATCCAAAACATATATAATAAATCTCACATCTCCGACATTTATCAATTCTATATGCTTATACTGGCGAGGAGAGAGAGAGTTTGAAATGGAACACAGCTAGCCGACCTTTCATCCATGATGTCTACAGGCTGTGAACTTCTAGTACATACTTTATCTACGGCTTAAAAGCACTAAAAAATATATAGCGTTTTTAATGAGTCGCAAGCTCAATGAATATAAATATTCAATGAACTGTCAATTTTACAAACTCATACAGTTACATATTCAATGGATATCAGACTTATATACTAATGCATGAGTCGTTTATTATTTGTTGTTACATTACCAGCCAAACCATTACCCCGGGATACATGTAACATATGACAGATAACAATTGATTTGCTGTCCAACCTTATAAACCATTCGGTGATCTTTCAGTCCATATAACAGAATATGACCTTTTTGTTCATGTAAAAACCTTCGGTTTATGTAACAAGTGGTTAACCATATAGGTTTAGATACCAGAACATGTATTGCAATATTTTGGAAGGTATGTGACAACTTTTCCTCTTTCAATTCATTCCGTCACTATGCAAGTACATATATCATATGGAATCATGTTTGATTCACAAATTTCATAGATATATTTCATATATCAATTTATCAAGTATATAACTCAATCCATTTCATCAAAATAGTTCACCAATGCTTGTACACAATTCACTATAACTCAATTATCATATCACATATATTCAAATACCACATATCATAAATTCATACTGAGTATATTCAATTACCACATATCAATTCATAACAATTTCAAAACCACACATTAACACCATCAACACATTTCACTTGCAAATTCAATGTCAAGTTCATTTATATTTATACTCACAAATTAACCAAGCTAATTCCCTTGGAAACGACTTGAACATTCCTCCGGTGCACTTTCAATATTAAGAGCTCCTATAAACAAATACAAACTTATATCATATTCTTATACAATGGATAGTTTCTTTTTTTCTTAATAATTATCCTACAATTAGAACTTTATACTCTCATGAGCTTATTAACTTCTAAAATTCATATCTCTCGAAATATTCATCCGAATACTATAATTCAGTTTCATTTAATTCTTAACTCATAATTATAAAACATATAAAAATTTTAAAATATTCCAACATATGTATGATTTATAGTGAAATTTTACTTTCACACACTAATTCAGTTTTTCCCTGCAAAAATCAGAATTGATCCTATTAAGACCTTGCCTTACTTAAAAACTCATAACTTTCAAAATACTAAACCAAACGACCTGAAACTAAAGCCATTTTCTTACTAAGACACATAGGTATAAGATATTATAATCTCAGAATCATCCAATCATTATACGAGTTTTGGCTTTAGCGAGGCTCGTGTGGCCTATTGAAAAAATCACGGTAATGGATTTGTTATTTGAAATAAAATGATTCATTTTATTCACACGTTGGTTACTCATTTTAATTAATGATATTGCTCATATGGTAAAATACTAAGGGCTGTTATCTAGGAATATATTTTTATTCTCTTCGTTGGGCTATTCTATCATGTATCTCCATTAATAAAGAAATTATAGATGAAGAAGGAACATTACAACATTTAGAATAAAATAAATAACAAAAATCCTAGGTCTTCAAATGAAATCAGAAGAAGTAGTAGACAAGGAGCACGGAATTAGCAATTCTAGGAACTCAAAGGCTTACCCTTATGGAGTGAATCCATTTCGAAAATATCCGCTCGACCTTAAAAAGTAGTCCTCGTCATCTTTTAGTTATTGTTATTGAAAATGTGGTGTAAATCTTGAAAACTTGCTTAATTCCTGGAATTGGTTGCAATTCTAAAAGAAATCTTTTTCTCTAAAAATTTCTGATCCTAATTATTGAAAATTCCCTAGATATTTATAGGGGAAAATCTCAAAAATCCAAAAATGGCAATAAATTCTGGCGAGGCTGGCTAGAATTTGGTGATTGGCGAGGCTCGCCAGAATTATGGCGAGCCTAGCTACCAAACACTTACAAGGCAGATCCCTGATTCCAGTGTCTGTACTTTTTTGTATTTTTATTTTGTACTTTTTGGGTATTTTTATATTCTTTGTATTTTTTCATTAATTTTTTGAATTAAAAAGAAAAATTAATTAATTTTATTAAAAGTCCTTTTAAATTTATAGAAGAGGAACACTCTCATTTGAAGGCATATGGATAATCGAGAATTGCGTGATTCAAGGATAATATCCTAAAAAGTCATCATCATCGAACGAGCGAGCTGGTACAAAATTCCGTGCTCACAGATACCCCTCTTGTGATAGCTGCTGGTTAAATAGCTAGTATGATCACACGAAAAGAGTGAAGGGATCGAGAAAATACCTGACCGGTGCAGTTGGTGACTTCTTTGTCCTTGATTGGTGATGAGCCTTCCTTTCGGGCACCGT
>CATIWQ010349864.1:0-16048 GCA_949673415.1 Euphorbia schlechtendalii | reverse complement strand
CCCACCCCCCCCCCCACCCACTCTTGCTACCATCACTACCACTAGTTCCTCTATCCTACTCTCACGACCACCACCACCACTTCCTCCACCCAACTCTTGCTACCACCTCCTCCACCCCCCACCACCATCACCACTTACTTACTCTATCACACCACCACCACTTCCTCCACTTCGCCAACGCCATCACCACCACCACACTATTACTACATCCACTCTTAGTTTATTCGATTTATCACAACCCTACCACAACCACCGATACCACTACCACAATTTTTCGCCACTCACCATCGTATATTGTATATTTCGCACATTTTACAATATAATACATAAATTTATTTAAATTTGTAATTGGAAAATATTTTCCAGATAAGTAAACAAACATCAGAAAATAAATTACAGTGATGTAGTCAAACACAGAAAAATATTTTATTTTCCTGCACAATATTTTCCCTTGCATAATATTTTCCTGCAAACAAATAGGGTCATAGTATCTATTTTTTTCTTTTTGAGTATTAAATAGTAATTGTAATCAAATCCTTACAACTCCGTACTGCTATTTCAAATATAAAAGAGTCATCAACATCGACAAGCAATTATCTACAATAGTTAAGCGTAGAATTACATCAAATGCATTCATAGTATAACAAAATGAGAGGAAAAATATGAAAAATATGATATTATAAAGTATTGATAATTTTAGTTTTCCAATTTTGGTGGAATTAAATCCTATCAGATTCAGTATTAAGGACCGTTTGGTTAATGAAATAACTATTTCGTGAAATATAAAGCGGAATATTCATTCCATAAGTTGTATGATATTTAGTATTAATTATTCCATTCCGATGATGGAATGTAAAAATATATTTCACCTTACATTTTTTTCTTCTATTTGACGCAATAATCATTTCACTAAAATGGACCATTGCTATTAGTGCGTATGAAACACCCTTGCGCACATTAGCCATTAAAACATTACTTTTAGGTCACTTGACCAAAAAATTTCCTTACCAAGACGGACCATTGCTATTAGTGCGTATCAAACATCCTAGCGCACGTTAGCTATTAAAACATAACTTTATGTCACTTGACCAGAAAAATTTCCTCAATCACAAGTCGCAACTATCCAGACTAGGGTTTCACACTTTCTCTTTCTTTATTTACAGACTCCGTTGTTCCTTTTCAGGTGAGATCTCGTATTTTCTGCACCGTTTTTGTTTCCTTATATGGTTTTGATCCAGTACCTGATTGATATCGCGCATCTATTTCGTTACAGCACCAAGTCATACGAGCCAAAACCTCCGGCCACCTGACCGCATGGACGAAAGCGAGGGGGGAGATAATTTGGAGCAGTTCCACCGCAACGAAGCAATTTCAGCTGTTGCAGATGATGGATTTTTGGGCGAAGAGGACGACGATTATGAAGATCTTTACAACGACGTCAATGTCGGTGAGGGTTTCTTGCAATCTCTTAGGAAGAATGAGGATTTAGGGTTTCAAAATCAGGATAATATCAATAGTAATAATAGCACTACCAACGTCGAGAAAAAGATCGATTCACCTGCTGTAATAGCACAAAATCCTGGTATTAATGTGCCTGGAGAGAGAAGTGTTCCTGGGGATTCTGGTTACGAAAGCCATGGTTCTAAAGGGGGTGATACATACCAGAAAGAACCTATCAATGGGTCTGGTGGGCTTAGGGTTGAACTGGGGCAGAGTTCTGTTAAGGCGAGCTATATTGAACAGCCGACAAATAATAATGTAAACGTTATTGGCAATAGTAACATTAATAGTCTAACCACTCCGCTAAGTAATGTTGGCCAACAATCTCATGGCAGTGTTGTTGCTACGGGGAATATGGGAAATGCACCCAATGAGAATATGGTAAGAAATGTAAATGGAGGAAATTTGGTTGGCAATGGTGCTGGTGCTATGGCTGTTGGCAGTAGTGGAGGTAGTACTACATTGTTTGTGGGGGATTTGCATTGGTGGACAACCGATGCAGAGCTGGAGGCTGAGTTATGCAAGTATGGCGTTGTAAAAGAAGTAAAGTTGTTTGATGAGAAGGCAAGCGGAAAGTCAAAAGGTTACTGTCAGGTTGAATTTTACGATCCTGCTGCAGCTGCTGCTTGTAAAGAAGGGATGAATGGGCATATATTTAATGGAAGGCCTTGCGTTGTGGCTTTTGCATCACCTTTCAGTGTGAAGAAAATGGGGGAGGCTCAGGTTAACAGGAACCAACAAATGTCACAGACTGCACCATCACAACCAAGAAGGGGGACTAATGACGGGGGAAAGACTGGTCCTGCAGGTGGCCCTAGTATTGGGACTGGTAGCGCCATTGCAACTGGTGGAAATTATCAAGGTGGAGATGGGAATAGAGGATTTGGGAGGGGGAATTGGGGTAGAGGGAATGGGCAAGGAATGGGTGGTAGAGGACCTGTTGGTCTAATGAGGAACAGAGCTGGTGGTGGCATGGGAGGGAGAGGTATAATGGGGAATGCTGTGAATGGATTTGGCCAGGGAATCGGTGCTACCCCTCCGTTATTGCATCCAAATTCAATGATGGGACAGGGTTTTGATCCAGCATTTGGAGGACCCATGGGGAGAATGGGAGGTTATGGGGGGTTTCCTGGGGCACCTACGCCTCCATTTTCAGGAATTATGTCTTCCTTTCCACCTGTTGGAGGTGTGGGGCTACCTGGTGTAGCTCCTCACTTAAATCCTGCATTTTTTGGACGTGGAATGCCGATGACTGGAATGGGAATGATGCCGAACAGTGGAGTTGATGGTCCTAACATGGGTATGTGGTCAGATCCTAGCATGGGTGGATGGGGAGGTGAAGATCATGGTGGGGGCAGAGCTGGAGAGTCTAGTTATGGAGAAGAAGCTGCTTCTGATCATCAGTATGGCGAAGTAAGTCATGATAGAGGAGGTTGGCAGAACACTGGGAAGGAGAAAGATAGGGCTTCGGAAAGAGACTGGTCTGAATCTTCTGATAGGAAGTACCGAGATGATAGGGAAGCAGGATATGGCAGAGATGTACCCAGAGAAAAAGATTCTGGTGGTCATGATCATGATTGGTCAGATAGAAGGCATCATGATGACAGGGATGCTGGTAGGGAAAGGGAGAGAGAGCGTGAAAAAGATAGGGGGCGTTCAAGAGATCGTGATCGGGAACGAGAAAGGGATCGTGATAGGGACAGAGAAAGGGATCGTTATAGGGAAGATCATCGTGACAGATATGCTGATCATCACAGGTATAAGGACCGTGAAGTAGAGCATGATGATGACTGGGATAGGGGTAGATCATCAAGGACTCACAAAGCAAGAATATCTCAAGAGGAGGAGCATCGATCAAGATCCCGGGATGCTGATTATGGGAAGAGAAGGCGACTTACTTCTGAGTAAATTAATTGCATGCCTGTTACTTAGGAAACCATTCCTTAGATGCAAATCAGAAAGCAACCAAACTTATGCATGCTTTTCAGTTAATTAATCAAGAGATGTTCTTGGATTCATCATTTCCTGGATGGACGGTATCTTAGTTCATTGTACAAATTCTCTTCAAATGCTTCACGCAGTAGCAGCATGGATCCCTTATTTTGCTAAAAGAGTAAGTTATTGGATATCCACGTATGTCTGTGCTCATTTGAGGCTTGTAATATTGTGTTTTTGAATTGTTCAGTAGTCCTGAAAGTGTGTATACCAAGTGAATGGACTTTCTTGTGCTATAGAGCATTATCGCACAATGGACTTTCTTTGCATGTTTCTTTCTTTGTAGAACCTCCAAGGTTTCTTGTTTCATTAAGTAATTTCAGTTTTGGTGTCTGCATAATTGCATTTGTTATCCTAGGAGTTAAAATGCTTATGCACTATGCATGCATAAATAATTGCATTTGTTTTCCTAGTAATTTCAGTCTTGGTGTCATAGTAGCATTTATTTTCTTGTGTGGTCTCTTTTGTCAACAACACTAAACTGTTATAGAAACGTTTACACCTTTGGAAGGAGTAAATGTCTGTTGCCATTGTTGCCACTGAGTATCTTTGTAATAGTTTTTCTCATGTAATAAAGATTTTGAAGCATTTTTTTGTCTGGTGGATGTGTTTTTTGTTCTGCGTTTCAGGAGATACTTGTTGAAATTTGAAATTGGTTACTTTATGGGCAACCTGATATTTCAGTCCATGTAAATTGCTCAGATATGAGAGTTCATCTATTTATTATGCTCATTGCTTTGTTATGCATTGGATCAGTTAAGATGTGATAAACAGAGACTTCCGAGTTGTGGCATGTTAATGAAAAGATGCTAGTGGATTAGCATTTTGCTTAACTTGTTGATGCTTGCTTTCTGATAAACGTGGCAAGATTGCTTAGTGTATTTTTCTGACATTGTTATAACTTTTGGTAGCTTGCAGGGCATATATGACTACGAGAATGAAAGCTTATGGACAGAGTTCTGATATCTATGGAGATGATGGGGGGATCTTGTTGTGACAGGGACAAATACACATCACATCACGTGGTGTAGAAGTGGAACTTTTGGTATTTAGTAGTTATCTTTCCTTTGACATTAATGTTTGAGTTGAATAACAATTGATGAAACCAAAATGTTGTGGATTATGTTATGGCTTGAACTTGTTGAAGTCTGTCTCTGTCTGGATTACCTTTTAAATGTGATGATGTAATAGGACTTAGATTAGACGCGTTCTATTTCTAAATAGCTAGATGCTGCTGTTGTATTATTTCTAGCTCCCCCTTTTGTTTTAGTATTGAGTATACCTCCAGATTGGCCATTCAGTTTTTTTTGTTGTTGTATTAATTTTCCCCCTCTTTAGCTAACGGCAAATTTTTAGAGCCCTGAGAAATGTACAAATTAGATTTTGTATATATGAATATGGCTGATCAGATTTTTGTTATGTTCCAAAATGTTGTATTTTTTCACTATCAAATGTTGACTTAAATTTGTAAAATAATCTGCAAACTGCTTGATGATCTTGATTCATGGAGTTGAGAATCTTTAATATTTAGGGGTGATGTCTGGGATTCTCACAATCTTTTGAGCTCAAGTCTCAAAATGGATGCCAATGGCTTATTCTTGTCACTCATCGCATAGTTCGGGTTTTCTTCTATTCTCAACACTTGTGCCTCTTGTTTTGTGCCATTTTTTTTATTTCGAAGTTTCGGCAACACTTTTCAATCCTCTAATTTCAATGAGTTTTCTATCCGTGGCTTCTTTAGGCGATCACGCTCCTTTGACTTGTGGCCCTTGTCTGATTTTGTTTGTACTGCTGGTTCAACAGTTGGGTACAAGTCATGTATGTATGCCTATGGTTATGACTACTCTTACAAAAGGCTTAATATATAAACACCTTCCAAAGTTGCCTCACCCTCAATTTTCAAAAGGATGAATTACCCTCCTTAACTTGGTAAGAATGCACCAATTAACCCCTCAATGTAACGTGTTAGAATCTGATTGGTTTTACTTTTCAAAGTTTATTTTTCTGATTTTTTTCTCTCCAATCAGAAGTTGACACGTAACATTGAGGGGGTAAACTAATGCATTCTTACCAAATTCTGATCCTTTTGACAAGTTAAAAGAAGGTAACTGATCATTTTGAAAATTGAGGGTGATATTCGATTTTACATAATGTGATGCATTCCTAACATCACATTAATAATGGTACGGTACATACTTACAGAGACCACAAAGCTAAAAATAAACCAAACTCAACATTTATAATAAGATCAAGAATAGGACCAAAAGCGCCGATTTTGCCATCACGGTCAACTCTACATCCATATACCACATCTACCAAAATCAAGATTCAGAATATATTGATTTTTCACGCTTAGTGCTGAAAAATGCAACCAACAAATAAGAAATTCATCCCATATCATCCATCAAGCAAAGAAGTAGAGCAATAATGTCAACAAAAGGTTTGTTAGATTGAGGCAAGAAAACAATTGTGTACACAACACGTGCTAAGCAGCAGTTTCGTAGTTTCAATTTTACATATATCCTAACAAACATTAGCCTGCAAATTTTATCACTAACACAGAAGATTACATAAGCTAGCTAGCTGGAATAGAATCAGTGAAAATATAAAAAAGAGTACTCATTCATAGCTTAACAAGTCAAGATTTTACTACATGATTGTACAAAGTTTCATGCTTCAATCTCTTTACCAGCAGCAGCAGCTGTTTCCTTTTGTGCATCAGCTTCTCCGTCATCCTCCTCGTCAGCCTCGTCAGCTAGTTTAGTCAGCTCTTCCTGAATCATTACTTTTATGGCTGACTTTCTTTGCGTCAGATCCGTATCAAAACGTCCACCTGCAAAACCATCCAAATTTCTTATTAACATCATAACAATGAGGCGCTTATTTCCAGTTAGCCTAAAACAAATGGGATTTCAAAAGGTTCTATCTTTGTTTTAACACAAGGAACTTTTAAAAAATCAAAAAGCCTGTTACTATCTAAATGCATATCCATTATTGAACCACAAACATCCTTTCTGGAAGCATATGATATATTAAATTCATTTCGAGCTATATATTACAAGAACAGTGTATGCCATGCAATTGGCACAAGAATGGAAGGCATACCCAGTTGCTTCAGAATGTCGGTGAAGGTAGCCTGCAAAATGTAAATCACAACTTCAGTTTGTAAATATATTAATTAGTCAAGAAAATGATACAATTACAACACTAAATTCATCCAGCTCCTTTCATGTGGGGAATAAAAAGGCAAAGCTCATCTAATAAACACCCATCAACAAGCAGCATACACAGAGCCTTATAGAAAAAACACATTTTAACCGATGTTTTCCGCTTTTTAAATGATAGGGATGATACTTGAAATTGTTATTTCATCAAATCAGATTCATTCTGTCCTTGTGTTTAACCAATTCTTCAAGTGTCATATCTGAAGTAATATGCGGGAAAAAACTGATCCAGCTTCATGGAACCATCATTAATCGGGGAAGTATAGAACCAGAATAAGCTATGGAAGCATGCCCAGCACAGTTTTAGAGCTTACCGTATTAAAATCCACCTCCTTGAGAATTTCACAAATAGCATCTCTAAGCTCATCATCAGTTGGCTTTAGTGTCTCTTCCTTGACTTCAGCCGTTTCCTTCACTTTTGCAGCCTTTTTCCCTGAGAACAAGAAACAAGTATTCGGGGTTAGAAAATGTTATGGGTATTATGCTTAACTTTCACAAGAAGTTTCCAAGACTGACAAAGTGATAAATTAATACGTGCGAAAATGCAATTACTTCTTTCGACCAAGAAGAGGCAACCATATAGGTTTTAGGTGAGAGAAACAAACATAATTACCTGATTTCTCCTTAGAAGGGGTTTTTGCGGGTGTTGAGGACTTCTCTTTTCCTGCTTTTTCAGTTTTTTTCTTCCTCGAGAAAACCTTCTTACCTGCATCACTTTCATCCTCACCTTCAGAATGTTTCGGCGATGATTTTTTCGCCACGGCCTTTTTTGGAGTGCGGGATTTTCTGGGAGTTGTAGTTTTCTCGGTTTTAGCTTTTCCAGCTGATTTCTTATTTCCAGATGATTTTCTGGAGCTTCTTTTGCGTTTGCCAACATCTTCTTCAGATTCCTCCTCCCCAGATTCGTTATGTGTACTTTCAGAATGTTCAGGCATCTCAGTATCAGATATCTCTGCAACACCATTTTCATTTCCCTCTTCATTTTCTTCCTCTTCCTTTTCATCTCCTGACTCGTCTTCAGAATCAAGTTCTTCTTTTTCAACAGATTTCGAAGCATCTCCAGCCTTTTTTCGGCTCTGTTAAATTTCCCACACGTTTTAGAGGAGATGAACACACATGATATAGCTTAAAGCAGCATCAATAGCCACACAACTAAGATACAAGTTGCGACAGAAATGAATTCAAAAGCTCGAAAGTGGAAAGCATGAATACTCAAATGAAATGTGATATCAGGCAACTGGCTTTCACATGGTCTTTAATAAATTGGTCATTAGTTCATCACACGGAAATAAAATGACAAGAATAAGCAACCACTCCAAAATTCTTCTGACAAGCACACTATTGATGCTAGTCCCAAGAAAAAATTGTTAAAGAGACCATTGTCCATCTTAAAAGCCCACTAACTATGCTAAGTTAAGAGAATTATTTGCATATACAGAAGACAACCTTATATTATGATGAATATATATATACCTTCGCAGAACGGCTAACAGATGCACCCCTAGAGGCTGAGCTTTTAGTCACTCTTTTGCGCTTTTTGCTATTACTTCCCTAACAATCAGTATAACATCAAATGTTAAAACATGCCGAAACTAGAATCTATAATCTGAAAATGTGAGGAAAAAGGGTCAAGAAACCTTCTCTTTCTCTGCAAGTATCACAGTACTTGTAGCGTGAGGGGCCACCAAGAAGTCTATGAGTTTTATAGCAACATCTTCCTGCATTCACATTTTTTGACACAATAATACCAATAGCTAAATCAACAGATAAATATCAGTACCAAGATTACCATCAGAAGATATATAACAGATAATTCACCTTCTTTGTAGCTGCTTTTGAAACAGGTATATCAAGTATATCACAAAATTCCAACAATTTTTCTTTGTTGCACTTGTCAAATTTTTCTCTTACTTTAAGCCTCTGCTTTTCCTGCAGCAATGCCAAGCAGGTTCTGAGTTTTCACCAGGCGGAGAACTATTCCTTTAAACCAATCAATTATCATGTATGCAGAAAATTATCACTGGAAATGACATGTTTCTTTACCTCATTTTCCCGCCAAACAAAACCAGAAAAGCGGGATATGTTACTCTTGATCTGAGCTGCCTGCAATAACAAGTAATATAAGTTCACATACATAGAAAGTTGAGATGTCATAGAGCATTTTAGCATCCTAAATACTAATGCAGATAATATTTATATTTTATAGGAATGAAGAAGCCCAAACAAGAACAAACGATAGTATTTAGATTACCTTCCCTCTTCTCCCAAAGATAATTGAATGCAGTAACTTAAGTGTATCGTCGGTCTTCCTTTTAGATAACTTGAATGCAACTGAGTAAAAATAAGTGAGTCTTTTACTTCAGAAAATGACAAAATGATGTATGTAGAAAAATAAAAGACAAGGTGTTTGAGCAGCAAAATTCACATTGAAGAAATATTGCCACATATTTTAACCAAATTGTGAAATTAGCTAAAATAAAGTCAATTGACATTTCCAAGTTCCAACTAAATGAGAGTTAACAAAAAACCCTTTTTTCTAAAGGAAGAAATAAACATAGCAGAGCCTCTATTTCTTTCTCAGTTGCCAAAAAAATCAAGAGTGTCACACAAAGTTTAGAGTGTAAACCATTAGATGGATCCATTTCAACTGACCAATAGATTGTCATAATTTACACATCAATCCTAACTCTCAGTCTTTCACATACAATAGATCACAGATGTCTGGCCCAGATTTTCTCTTCAGTGTATAATACATGATTCTAAATTGATGATAAAAAATTCAAATACGAAAAATGAAAAAAAATATCCAATCACTATATCTTATACATATAGTTTTTTAACCTCGTGGACTCCAAGACTGAACATTTTTTACCAAAATAGAGAAGGATTGACACAGAAATTCAAAACATGCTTGATATTTTATGACACAAAAAAAATTAAAAAGAAAAACTCAATTCATTTCAGTGATTCAATCCACTAACTAAATAAAGTTGCAAGATCAATTCGCAAATGTTTTATGAATGCGAAGGAAGCCAAAATATGCTTAAATGGTATCTAACTTGACTACAGCAGCTTGGCAACAACTATGCAACTGAAGTTAAATCTAATTTTCGTGACTACGTCAAGTAAAATAAGATAACAAAATAAAGATAAAAAAAGGATGCAACGCAATTTTCCTCATAAATCCACTGAGCTGGAAGTAAAAAGTAAGACATAGACCATACCATTTGGTATATCTTTCAGTGGGGTACCACAGCCCTGCAATTTCCAAGGTCGATACAACAGAATTTAAAACCAACATAATGTACAAAAAGATTTACGGAACTGAGCATGAAAGCTTCACGATATTTAGATGAAAGAAAATAACAATAACAAAACCTTTTCGATATGAAATTCTTTGCCAGCATCTTTCTCAATAGAAAATACAAGCCTTTCAACTGTTTTCCGTTCACGCTGCGGCCTGTCAGAGGCAGGAGTCCTCACCTCTGCCTCCATTTTCTGTTTCACTGCTTCTTTCTTTTCTCCTTTCTCCTTCTTCTTCTCCTCACCACTCTTCCCTTTCCTACGTTTCTTCAACTCCTTTCCCTCGGTCTCTTCAACCTTCTCTTCTTTCTCTTCAGAAG
Organism: Euphorbia schlechtendalii; assembly: GCA_949673415.1. NCBI lineage: Eukaryota > Viridiplantae > Streptophyta > Magnoliopsida > Malpighiales > Euphorbiaceae > Euphorbia > Euphorbia schlechtendalii. Next base: position 5,706 of record CATIWQ010349864.1, on the reverse strand, counting down.
AACCAACCTCATCTTCTGCCTCTTCAACCTTCTCTTCTTTCTCTTCAGAACCACCAACCTCATCCTCCGCCTCTTCAACCTTCTCTTCTTTCTCTTCAGAGCCATCAACCTTCACTTCCTCCTTTTCAACCTTCTCTTCAGAGCTATCAACCTCCTCTGGTGTTTTGGTAACCTCGTTTTCTTCAACCTCTGAATCTACTTCTTGCGCAGTCTCTTTTTGCACTGCTTCAGTTTTAGGTTGCTCCTTTTCTTCTACTTTCCCCATAACTTCCTTTTCTTCCGTGCTTTTCTTTTCTTCGTTTACCTTGGGATCTTCATCCATTTTCTCAGCCCCAGTTTCCTCACAATCTTTTGTATCATCGTCCATGTCTTTCACTTCAATATTTTCTTCTTTCTTATCTGTCAAAGATTGACCAGATTTTTCTGGGCCACTAGTCCCATTTGCTTCTACCTCAGGAACTTTCACTTCACTTTCTTCGTCACCCATAAGCAGCCCAATCTGCAATAGAATGTAATTTCAGAAGATACTCAGAGATGATTCACACCCCAAAACAGAATCAGCAGAGTCTACATACAGATAAGATCCAAAAGGCAGAAAGAAAAATTCATGTGCACTTATAAGTATTAGCATATTGATTATGGTTTTTCTAAGAAGATGAACAAATTTCATAATACAATCATATGCCCTCTAATAGAAAATGTTTTCCAACTATAACATCAAGTAGGTTTCATCCTTAAAAAAATTTGTATTGCTATACGTGATGACCGTGTATTATACCGCTAAGTTTCCTATCCAATGATATTTTGCAATGCCAACTTTAGTAGAAGTCTTTGAAGTTACGTCCTAGAATGAAATATCCAATTGGAAGGCACCCCAAAATTAGATGTCCTAAATAAAATAAACATAGAAAAAATATTACAAATTTCCAAAAGCACAGTAAAAAAACCCATTAGATGACGCAAAGAATGCCTGCAAAGTGCTAGTCACCAATGCACTTACAGGGAAAAAAATGAAAACATTAAAATTCGTAATTTTCCAAAGAATAACAAATGATATGCTCGAAAGCTGAGAAAAAACAGTGCATAAATGGGGGAGAGTTCAAATCTCGGAGTCCATTGTGCCCTGGGCTGAATTAAACTAGACGTACTCATTAACCTCAGTTGCGATATATTCGAGTTCAATTCAGGTAATTAAAAGCCCTATCATAAAGATTTTCTTCATTTTCATTTTTCAGCTATCCAATTATCCACAGCAACCAAGCAAAGGATGAAGAATTCAATTCGCGACAAAAGAACACGAAGAAACAGAACAAAAAGTTCCCGTTGAATACAACAAAAAAAACCCTAACAATTGAAACAGTAATTCTGAAACACAGCACAAGTGCCAAACAGGACAGAAAAAATAGAGCAATTCAGCAAATATTTAGAAGGAAACCGCATAAAATTTTAGAAAGTTACAAAGATGCGATTGCATGAAAAGGAATGAATAGCTGAAACTTACAGAGATCAGTGAGCCCTAACCGGGATTTATAAGCTCAAAGGTCAAGTCTTTAGAGCTCGAACTCACTCCAGAGCTTCGATTTATCGTTAGTGATTCTCTCATTTATTTTTTTCTTTTTAAAAAAATGAAATTAGTAATAAATAAAAAGTGGGCCACTACACCACTGATTATTTTATTTATTGAATTGTCAGGACGGACTTGAAATTCGGATTTAAAATGCGGTTAAATTCCACGTAGGATGAAAATGTCAGACGTGGGGGAGGGACGAACGGACGAGATTGAGATCTGTTGGAATCAGATGAAATGAAAGGTTGTGATATGATATTCGACGCGAAGTGACTAGTTCCAAAATTAACCGTAGGATGGAATGTGCCTATCGCCCTATAGCCCACGATGTGGATTGCGCCTATTTCTTTCCTTTTCTACTTATTATTTAAATACGAAAAAAGTTTAATGAGAACAATTAAAAAATAAGTATTTTTTCTTATAAAAATAATTCTTTTCATAATTGACTTATTTCTCCCAATAGAGTAAGAAGACTCCGTGATGAGATTTCATTAGTCAAAACCCGAGCATTACAACATTTTATGATACAATTTCGATTTGGATCAATTTGTACCGAAATTAAAATCATAATGAGAATTTATTAAATAAAACCTGCTAAAGTTAGTTTCAAAAAAAACACCAAATAAAGTATAAAGAAGAGAATGAACACATGTCGGAAACTTATTTTCCAATTTGAAAATTAAAATGATATGACCAGAATAAAATTAGCTGAAAAATAATAGTAAATGAAAACGAAAAAAAAGGTGGAAATTGTATTCGTCGTTCGTAAGTACAACAAAGATAGACATTTTAATTGGGGTTCAATAATTCAAATAAAGAACCGCAATTTGTGACAAGGAATAAATTGGAGCATATTCTATTGATGTACGAGTGATATAAATTTTACTCTAACCAAAGAAAAATACACACTTAATTTAATGGCCGTGAAAACAAATTAAGGAGTACTTTAAAATAACAATAATGTCGAAGTAAATAAAATAATCAAATTAATTGCTGCCAATCATATGCTAGTGATTTTTTTAAAGCATTGATTACCTTCTCATCCTTCAAAATTAATCATAAAACTAATCTTCAATGAAGTTACGCTCTATGCTTGTCATAAATGAGCTTTTATCTTTTTAAACTTTGAAACGTATTAAATACCTCTTAAATTTATTTAAAATATACTAATTTCCTCCTCAATGCCACGTATTAACTTCTGGTTGGAGTGAAATAAATCACAACACGACACTTTTGAAAAGTTAAATAAACTATAAACCGATACATGACTATGAAGGATAAAGTGATGCATTTTAAACAATCACATGAGACTATCTGTCATATTTGAAAGTTCAAGGTAGTAAGAGCCCATTTTTTTTATCAAAGAGTTGTAGATGCATTAAATTTAAAACTAATAAACAATTAAATTTTAATTTTAGATCGAGTATCATTATTATATATGATATACTATTTGACACATTGATCATCTATAAACCGTTGTTTGATCTAATAAAGCACAAAGTTCTCAACAGGAATGTATAAGAATCTCAACAGTTACCTTCCTTCTATGTCTCCCCTAATTTTCATCAATAAGGATATGTCCACAATCAACATTTGTTTTCGTTGATGTCGTTTCAGATTAGGGGACTTTTTGTTTGTCTTTTGATTTGCTGAAGTGAATTTTGTCATCGTATTCTGAATCAGATTTCTTTGTATTACATCGTAGTTAACTATTAAATCCGAATGTGATATGGATTATGAATAAGTTTTCTCTTTCGTTTGGTCATTCAATTTTTGGTCTTCCTATTTAATTTTTAATCTAAAATTTGATTGAACCTGTCGAATGAATGAGGCAAATCTACGCAATTTGCAGATTTCTGTCAAAAAGTTTCATCAAAGAAACAAAATAAAAGGTTTAGACGCACATTGTGTCAAGTGTATCAAAATAGTGGTGTGTCAAAATAGCGCAACTTTGCCATTAATACATGCATTAGAATAGAACTTCAAAATAGATTGTTACATAACATAACATTCTTCAGTAAAAAAATTTCAAATACAACGAATTAGATCTAACATTTTTCAAGTTCAATGTCTGCTAATGAATAGTGTAGTGTTAATTTTGAACTTGTAAATGTCATCAAAGTACACCTACAAAGCGTAACTTAGTTGACAATGCTGATAGAGTAAGTTGAAGGAGAATAATGTATGATTCCTACTAAATACATTTGTTGATAAGGGTAATCGGGTGAGAAACCTTAACTGTGACTAAATCCCGAACATGATATCTCAATCCAATATCGAAGTTGAAAGTTATAGATTCGAAACTCAACCTCTTCAAACTCTGTACTTATATAAAAGAATTTAGGTTGTTCATCAATCTATAAATACGTGGATCCTATTAATGGTAACAAATTCGACTTTGTATGTATACAGAAACAATTAGTTGTTAGTGAATTTCAAATAGTTGTTTCATATTATAAAATTTTGTCATTAAAAATATAGTCACAGTTAGAATCGAAAGGTTAATAAGATTACAGGTCTCCAGATATTTTTCAATTAAATCAAATTTTTTTTTATGACATCTGTGATTTATTCAATGTCTTCAAAACAGTGGCAAGCATTGAACTTGACCATTTTATAGCAACACTTGTGTTTGGTTGTGTGAAACACAAGACTTATGGTTACAATTGTATCCAAAACATCTGTTTAAAAAAACACATGGGGCTTCATCAAAACAAAGAAAGGCGTGCAGTAGTATAGAATGGACTTCTGTAGTATCATCATTACTCTTTGATGGTCAAATTGTAGACAACACAAAATGGGTCATTATTACATCTTAAAGCTCATCTTTTTGGGCAATTAGCTCCCTGCCAAAATCTCATAAATGACATCCATTTCATTTTCCCTCTCTTCTTTCTTCGTTTTCAGCCTTACCCATTATAAATAACTATTCAAAGTCGATTACTTTGATGGGTCATGTGTGAATATCAATCTAGGGCTATGCAGATTTTATGTTGGTGGTTTTGATGGTGCCATGTGGAGAGCACATATATCTTACACTTAGCACATGGATTCCCCAATTTCTTAGCTTTGAGATTGAGAAATAAATTTCAAGTTTCGTTCTTTTCAAGAGAATCAAGTAGTTTCAGATAACAACAAACAAACCCATTTTTTTGTTTTTTCAAGAGGGAGAAGAGAAAGAATAAAGCTTCTTAGCTGCAGTACTAAGCTCTCAGGTATGCACTAATGGCTTTACCCAAAGGCTTTTGAGTAGCCTTTTTTTGTGTTTCTGATCTATTTTTGCTCATGTAAAAAGTTGTTTCTGAATTCAGGAAAAATGGGGAAAACAGCAGATAATGATAATCATGATACCTCTTTATACTGTTTCTGCAAGAATTCAATGCTTTGTGCTGCAGCCGCTTTTGTCCCTTCTTTAATTTTCTATCATTTTGGGTACTCTGCTTTCCTTGTAACAGTCTCCATTTTGTGCCTATCCACCATTTTTCTTCTAAAAGTCTCAAAAAGAAATTCCTGCTCTGTAAAAAACACACCTGAAAATCGTCAAGTTGAGAAGAAAGTGAATCTGGAAAAGGAGGCTGCTACTTTGAGTAATGCTGCACAACAAAGTGAAGTTTGTGATTTTCATGACTATCAAGTTGAATCAACTGATTGTCCTTCTGCTAGTGAGAGTAGTGATGATTTCTCAGCAAGTGAAGGTTTTGAGCTAAACTGGGATTGTTTTAATAATTTGGGAAAGAATTTGGCTATTTCTGAAATTTTAGTTTCGGATGACGATGATTATGAGGATGAAGATGATAATCTAATTGAAATTAGTTTTCCAGATAATAGTTCTTCTGTTGAATTAAAAGAAGAGACAGAGGAGACATTCCAGATGGATTTTGATGTCAATGAAAAGACAGGGGCAAAAGAGCAGATGGAATTACCAGAATCTATGTTCAGACATGAAGGTTTTATGGAGTTATTGAAAGAGATTAATGAAGTAACTGAAGAAGAAAACTTGATTGAGATTGACCTATCCATGGGATCCATCAAGGGACAACATTTTTGAGAAGGTTACTGTTCAAATGTTCACATCTACATGTTGTTAGTTAAGGTTTTGGTCATTAAGGTCTTTTATGTTTTTTATGCTTGTCAAGTGA
>CATIWQ010349842.1:0-10471 GCA_949673415.1 Euphorbia schlechtendalii | reverse complement strand
GTGTTTGTGTGTGTGTGTGTGTGTGTGTGTGTGTGTGTGTGTGTGTATGTGTGTGTGTGTGTGTGTGTATATATATATATGTGTGTGTGTGTGTGAATATATATATATATATATGTGTGTGTGTGTGTGTACATATATCTGTGTGTGTGTGTGTGTATATATATATATATATATATATATATATACATATATACATATATACATATATACATACATATATATATATGTGTGTGTGGGGGGGGGGGATTCCGTGCGGGTATGGTTCCACCCAAATCCTTTCCAACCGGGCGGTATAATTTTCCCCATTTCCATCCCCGTAAGTGAAAATTTTCAGATTTTTCCCTAAAACCATCGATTCGGATACCACTGATTTCAGATAATCCCCGTCCCATTGACATCCGTAGCCTCTGTTGTTTGAGAAAGTAGTTTAATCTTTCCAAAAAAAAAATGTTTGTAGCTGCCAAATTTGATATAGTAATTCAATAATTTATACGTATATAAGTAAATGATTTGTATGGCAGGTACAGAAATGCTAAAAGGAAAAATATTAGTACGTGAATTTTGATTAAAACAAAGGTTGGGTGTAAGTTGAGGAATAGACACACTTCTCAAGTAATCAAAGGCAGCAATAAATCTTTTCTTTTCATATGAATTTGGGTAATTGCGAATGAAAATTCCCAATCCTTGTCTGCTAATTATGAATTAGACACCTTACTTTGTGGTAGGTTTATCAATAATCTCTGTATTTGTTTAAAAAAATAAAACAATTAATAATTTAATCAGGTTTCCCGCATCAAAATAGGGTCATGTATAATGTGTTTTTTAGGAGGTATAATTTAAAAATTATTAATTGTAATTATAACTATCTCTCGAAAATCCAGATTACATGTTCTTAACGTTCTTAACGACACCATCATCGTTTTTAAATTAGGACTAATTGTGTTAGAAGATACCAGGGTCGGAGATGGGATGTGACAGCACTCTGGTTGACGATAATTAACTCCGGTCAATAAAAAAATCTATCCGACCAATAAAAAAAATCATACTTGTAATTTGATATTCGAAGATTAATCACAAGGATGTGGTCTACTGGTAGTGACTAGTCCATCCTTAAACATTCAAAGGTCGAATCCTGAGGATGTGTATGGAGCAATCATAAATTTTGAGATCAGTCATCCTGCCATTATGGTTTAGTCTGGATATGGACATGACTTAAAAGAATCGCTTACAATTGGGACCCATCCAGGACTGCCTCGTGTGGTAAATAAAAAGGACTCAAACATTGTGGGGCCAACCTTTTATATTTATTACAGGCGCCTAAATGTCTCCGTCTCCAAGCTTGGATTAACTAAAATCAGTGGTGTAAGACCCATCCCGGCCGGACCGGTAAAACCTGGACCTTGTGAGAAGAACAGGCTGATTGACATGAAAAACTTTCTATATAATCAACCCGTTGACCCAATCGGTTGAATCATTAACCCGATGATCCGAAACGGGTTAATGTGTCAATTAAAATCTACTTTTTTATTTTATATTTAAACAAAAATATATTTAACTCTATCATCTAAAGTTTAAACAATTTAAACATTTAATAAAATTAACTTCAATAATTCTCTCTCTTTTATTTCATTTTCAATTTTGACGAAAATTGGAAGAGAAACGAATTTGGATCGTACCTTTTTCGCATGCTCAAGATCGAAGAACGTCGTTATCTATATCACGATGTGTCCGAGAATAAATGTTTTCCACGACTTCTGCAGCGACGAATATCGATAACGATCAATTTGCGATGTTTTTGTCGTGAGACTAAAATTCAGGAAAGTGAAAATGTAAGGAAATGAAAATGAAATGGAAAATGAATTCTTTTGTGAAATCTACACGTCGAAAATTGACTAATAGTAATTAAGTCTTTAAACTCTGTGATAGAGGTCTTAGCATAGTGGTTAAGACTGAAGCTGTAGACTCTAAAGGTCCCAGGTTCGAATCACATCCGGGGTGGGTTGGGGATTTTTCTTTTCATTTAATAATGTAAGCCCAAATAAGGCAAAAAAATTTTACAAAAATTAAGTCTTTAAACTCTTAATTATTTACAATTAATTCCTTAAAATTTTGAAACCTTTTAATTTAATCCAATTAACTAATTGAATCTGATCTTTTGACCCGATTAACTCGTTCACGAGCGGACCGGGTATTTCCAACAATATTTCAAAATTTAAACTAACACGTTTACTTTTTAATAGATTTAGAAGATGATTTTAAATATTTGAATTTATATAATCTCAAAATCAATAATTTTTATATTTTCTTATTTTGTTTTATTCTTTGCATTCCTTTGCATTTTTGTGTTTATTTTTGTATATTATTATTTGTAGTTTAAGTTTTAAACAAGAATCACTTAATTTTCTAGTCGATAAATTGTGTAAATTATGTGTAAATATCAAAAACTCATAATTTCTATAAGTGTTTGCACACTAATTTTCATCTTATTTTTAGTGTTAGTAATTAGCTTATTATTTACTACACCATATTTTTGCACTAAAAAATATAAAAAATAATAATTTTTAACGTATTTATCTAGACCGGTCGAACTACATTTCAATCTCGGTTGACCCATTGATCCGTGACCCTTTACCTTCACCAGTTTGAGTGACTGAACCGGGTTTGACAACCATGACTAGAATAAAACTATTAACCTAGCTCAATTCTTCTCCTCCTTCCTTGATTCGTTGTCTACAACTATGAATAGTGTAGGGAAAAAATCTTGACAAGACTAAACTTCAAGTGAGTTTAGGCGACTGAGGCTCTGTTCTTTTCAACTTATTCAACAGCCTATTCAGTTCAGTTCAGTTCAGTTTCAGTTCAGTTTCAGTTAAGTTTCAGTTTTAGTTCGGTTTCAGTTTATATATTATTGTAAATATAATTAAAGTAATTACAAAATATATATATTATTAGAATGAGAAAATAAAACAAAAATATTAATCATAAATAAAATAAATAGTAAGTAATAAAAATTATTTAAGAATATAATTAATAATATGTTAAAATTTGATTATTTATTATCGTTAATAACGAATAATTTTGTTTATTAACAAATAAATAAATAAAATAATTAATTTATAAAGTATTAAAAAACATTTCTATTACAATATGATTGAAAAATATTATAATATTATAATTCACGGTTAGGTTAATTTTTCTAATTCAATCTACGTCCATGTTGACATTTTCACTTTCCTAATCGACGTGTTGGATATTGCTTTGGTTCATCTCCCAAATTTGTTGTACATGTAGAATTCGCACTACTAACAATATAATTGAGAAATATTACAATATTATAATTCATGATTAGGTTAATTTTTCTAATTCAATCTTCATCTATGTCGTCATTTTCACTATCCTCATCGACATGTTAGCTATTGCTTTGGTTCATCTCCCAAATTTGTTTTACACTAGAATTCCGTACTACTAGCTTAATTACTTTTTTCATTTTGTAATGTTTTTAATCAAACCATATTTATCCCAAAATAATATTACAAAGTGTGGTTTTTGTTAATAATAAAAAAATTAATAAAATATCATAATAAAATTAATGAAATAAAAATATAATATTACATAGTTAAAAGGTAATGTTGTTATTATTGATATAAATAATTATTATTGAATTAAGTTTAAGTATTTTCAGTTTCAGAATAATAAGTTTCAGTTCAGTTTCAGTATGTTCACTTTCAGTATGTTCAGTTTCAGTTTAGTTTGGTTCAGTATTGTTCAGTTCAGTTTCAGTATGTTCAATTTCAGTTGAAAAGAATAGAGCCTAAAAAGTGATAATTTTAAAATGTAATTGGCGGACTTCAAAAAAAATGGAAGTAGAGGAAATGTTTTAATAAATTAATCCCGATTTAAGTGTTCTTTTTATAATAATAATTTTTTTATAATAGTATAATATTAATCATTACTAGAAATTAATACAGTAGAATTTTTTTTAAATTAATTCAGTTGGTATCGAAAAATTTTATTAATATAAAAAGATATTAATTTATTAATAAATTAATAATTTACAGAGAGTTTTTGGTATCAAATAAAATTTAATATAAATAAATTCAAATACAATGAATTGTACTATTTTATGTATTATACTTAATTTAATGATTATTATTTATAATTTCAAAGTATGTCAATAAGATTCAGTGTTCAAAAATTAATTTGACTAAGTTTATTTTCATAGAAACTAATTATTGTAATATACCGATAGGCGATAGCATGCATTATGTTGTATATAAATAAAAATCATATCAAACAATGTCTTCTCATTTAAAAGGTATCACAATACCAATAATGACTACCGAACTAAGAAAGATTAGAAAAGTGCTCTAAGAAATAGATAATAATAAATAGAGTCATATTTCAAAAATTAATATATATATGCATGTATATAGTAAATTTTTAATTTATGATATTATTGGGCATATATGTTTAAATGAATTTTCAAAAAATTATTATCTTATCATCTTATTGAAATTGTTCATTTTTTGAACTTGTACAAGCCGAGATCGGAGAAATATATTATTTTAGAGAGATTATTAATTTAAAGAGTATTAATTTACAGAGTTATACTGCAATTAGTATTATTATAATAAATTATATTATTTTATTATAAAACAATTTGTGCAATTGCGCTTACATCAATACAAATAATAATCTCACCCCACCACTATTTGGATTTGAACCTGTGACCTTGGTTACAGCTTCCGTCTTAACCAATTTATATTATAAATTTCCTTAACTTACATCTCGACAATATCAAGTATCTAATAGACAAAATTTGAATACATATTTGGAATTTTTTTTATACATTTGATAAAACCTATACTTTCTTATAGCTTTCCTATATTTTCTTATACATTTTATTTAACATTTCATGTAGCCCAAAACTTATACTTTATACCTTTCTTGTACATTTTATATAGCATTTCATGTAATCAGTAACTTTTAAATTTGTATACACTATTTGTACTTTTTCATATATACTAATATAATTGTCTATACAATTATAAGAAAATTATATACAGTTACAACTGTTACGCGTAACCGAAGAGTTTTTTTACAAGACAAAACTAATAAAATTTTCAAAAATAAGTTTTTTTATGTTGTGACGTAAATTGTAAATGTGATAATAAAAAAATATTGTAATATATTAAATATTTTAAGTTACAACAATTACGTGTAACTGAAGTTCTTTTTTGTTTCAAGTTAAATTAATTGCCACAAAATTAATAAATTATTTGCAACAAGTTTATTATGTTGTCACTCATATAGTTATCGTGACAAAAAAAATCATCGTCACATATTAAATAATTTTAGTTACAATTGTTAATTGTAACCAAAGTATTTTTATTTCAAGCTGAACTTGTGGTCAAGAAATTTAATAAATTATTTGTAACAAGATATTTATGTTGTCACATAAATAATATTGTAACAATAAATTTTTTATTTTAACAAATTTCAAATTATGGGTTAGAACTTAAGTTGTAACAGAAATGTATTAATTACAATATAAAATGGTCACAAAAAATATATAATATGTGATAATTTTACATTAAAATTTATCAAAACTATTTATTGTGATGGTAAAAATTTTATTGTAACAAATAATATACTTTTTGTTACAACAATTCCAGTAACAAACCAATTGTTGTCACTTTTGAACTGATTTCTTGCAGTGAAAGGAATAAATTTGTTGTCCCAAATATGCACTCTCTTACATGTTCTTCATTCAGTTTTGCCTGTTTATTTTTTCTTCTCCATTTCAGTCTCCCTCTCTTGAAATTTTTTTAAATCTGAATTAGAGACAAGAAAGATGACACCAATTGAAGGATAACAATTTTTTCATGCGCACTTTAAACAATTATTTCTAGGAATATAACCATATATCTTGAAATATTGGTATCTCCTTTTGTATCTTCATCTAGTTTTTATATTTGCCAATTTATACGAGAGACAAACAGAAATGCAAGAGAGCGCAAACATGTCAAAAAAAGAATGATAAGGTCATTCCTGATATTTCGGGGGCATCAGGCGAAATAAGAAAGAATATTCCTTTAATTAAATTTTTTTTAAGTAAAATAAAGAGCCCCTTAAATTTTTATTATGTAATTTATTAATTTATATTGAATAAGTTCAGAAAGTTTGTTTAAGCTTATATATACATATACACAAATAAAAAAATTTGCAGGCCTAAATCGTTGCATTCCTGGCCTAAGCTCAGAACCGATCCTATTGTTGAGAGTTTCTGAAATATACACCAATTTAGAAAACACATTTTATTCCGCAGTTTCGGTATTGCAGAAAGCACCCCAAAACGCGCCTGAAAATCCTCATCAATCGGTGTGAGAAAGAGAAGGGAATTGATTGTGAACATTCCAAAAAAATCCCTGATCGGAAAGAGGCCGGAAAGCGGCGACATCATCCATCAGATAAACTCCATCTCCCACAATCATGGAACCCAAATCATCGAAACCAACTTCACCACTTCTTGTCTGAACATTCACATCTTCCGACAAAACATTAACTTGTTGCTGTTGCTGTTGCTGTTGCTGCAACTGAATCTGTGTCTGAAACTGATCCTGATCATAATCACAACCAGAAAAGCCCCCAAAACCAGCCGATGATCCATAACAATTACTCTGATCAGTATTATTCTTCAAACTAACGCTACCCAGTTGAAAATCCAAGTTGACCGGACCTTTTAATGAGCTAGGGCGGGCTCCGGCGCTGTGGTAGCCGGTGAACTGCTGAACCAGAGCTCTGAAGTTGGTGGTGTTTGCGTTGAGAAGAGTGGTTGGTGTTCTTCTGGAGGATCTTGACCTTCTTTTAATTGGCTTTGGAGGAGTATTAGTATTAGTATTAGTATTACTATTAGTATTAGTAGTTGTGGTTGTGATTTGTGTGGTTGAAGAGTTTGCATCGGAAGAAGCCATTGACGAGTAGTATCCGAAGGAAGAAGATGAAGAAGATGAGTTTGGTTGAAGAAACCAATGTTGGTCATTTAGTGTCTCACTCATGGTTTGTGTTGTGTTGTGGGGAGGTTTGATTTGGAGGTTTAAGTGTTTATATAGGAATTTGGACCAACAATTATGTGTCTATTTTGTATTTTTTTTTTATTTAAAATTGTTGCACACGAGGAAAAAGCTAAAGATAGTAGCCTCATCTTTATTAGTTTCGGGATTCCAAGTCTAGATGACATGGTAGATTGTCTATTCCATTTTAAATTTGTATTTATTGTAGACAATGTCTGTTTGGTTGTCTACATCTGGACAATCAAATAGACACGGTCTACGATTAATGATGACACGTAGGTGTCACATAATATAAGGAAGATGGGATAGACAAGCTACTAAAGATGCATTTTTAAATTGATTGTCTATTCTTTCCTATGTGTCAAGACAATTTGCGGAATAGACAGGCTACTAAAGATGCTTTGAATATATGGTGAGTCCATGTTTCAGAAATTGAAAAAGGTTAGTATTTAGATGTTTTTGTACTACATTCATCGTCGGGCTAAATGATCAAAACAGCTTATATTACAAACAATTTGTGTTATGATTCTATATGTTTGAATTATAATCGACTTATAGGTTAAAAGTTAACGATTTGTCCCTCCGGTGTCAAAAGACTGTCGTTTTAGGATTTTCATCAAGACGAATAAAACATTTCATTACTCAATTAAAATAATTAATTTCATTTTATACTTAATTTTCTTTCCTAGTTAATACAATGGTAAATTAGGAAAAAAAATATTGAATGTTGCATTGATATGTGAGAATGACAAACAAAAGAGAAAATGAAATCTTGGCTAGAACGATAATCTTTTAACATCGGAGGTAGTATAACTTATATTTAAATACATATAAGCATTTTTAAAAAAAAGACCAAATAAAAGATACATATACTTCACCAAAAGTTCATCTTTTCACGTATCATTTTGAGTATTTAATAGTTTTTACCAACTTATAAGTTTATAAAGTCATTTACTAATTGTTTAAACTACTTATACGTTGTTTATAAGTCAGCTTTAACGAACGCATCTTCTTTTTTGGGTCATATTCTCTTCAACTTCTGAAAGCTGAACTAAACTAAACTTAATTGAACTTAACTTAACTTAACTTATTTCAGTGTAAATTTATAACTACACATAGCTGAACTTGACCTAACTGAACTGAACTTAACAAAACTGAACTAAATTGAACTTAATTAAATTGTAGTTGAAACAAGTTAAAAAAGTTATAACAATCAAGTAAAAAACACCGGCAAAGACGATAATAAAAACCAAAAGTACTTCAATTTGAGATTTAAGAGACATCGAGGTTGAAGTCAAAGTAAACATGCATATATTGTTGACTATTCTAATTGAGAAAGACTAGGAGTGGTTCGTGGAAGTAACACAAGTGTTTGTTTTAGTTTTGATTTTCACTATGCAATATACGTCACCTTTTCTTTATTGTACTTCTCTCATTACTCTTTCAATCTCTACTTTTCAATTCATTTTTTTAACGTGTCAACATCTCATGAAAATGTATTTTCTTAGTTCACACTTGTAATTTGTACCTCAATTGGGAATTTGTATTGAGTTTGTGTAAGTAAATTAATATTTGTTTTTCAAAAAAAAAAGTAAATTAATATTTGACTACTTCGCAACACCGGTATTAATTGAGTTGGTAAAAAAATTATGTATAGGTTTGGCCTAATAAAGTCTATGCGCCCCGTAGCTATATCGCGAAAAGTAAACATTTCCCACCCGATTCGAATTCTAGACTCATTGCTAGTTAGGATATCTCCAACCCTACATCTTTATTTTCCACTTCAAATTCTATTTTACTCTATATTTTAAAGTTGCTACAGTGTTTTTTCTTCAGCTCTGCACCTCAAATTTCACTTCAAACTATAAAACCATACATATAAAATTTATAATAATCTGTTAAAAAATAAAATAAAATAACTTTTTATAAATAAAAGAATATTGAAATTTCAAATATATATGTTAAAAGTATAAAAATTAAAAAGAATAAAATATTAGAAAATTAAAATTGAGAACAGCGACACTTTAAATTTTAAGTGGTAGTATTCATACTTTAAAATTCAAAACTGAAAATGGAGTGAATTAAACAACTTCACTTCATTTTCAACTTTAAACCCAACTTTTAAAATTGGATCGGAGATGCTGGGATATCTTATTTCAAACTTCAAACCTCTTAGTAAGCGTCCCAATACAAAAAAAGAAAAAAAAAACCACGATCTAGTAAAATTACTTATTAAAAAAGTATTTGACTTCTACTCAATTTATTCTTAGTGTAAAAATTCTACTATTACAATTTCATATTGGACTGAATCAAATATGAGTGCATTATCATGACATCTTAGCACAACTGTTAATGATGTAACATTACTTAAATATATGTTTTCTAGATTGTTAAATGTTTTAATAGTAGCTCCTAATAGGCCTTATTTATTAGTTTAAAATTTTCGGTAAAATAGACTGAACATTTTTTGAGTTTCGTAATTTTTTTACAAAACAATACAATTGATTCTATGATTAACTCATTAAACACGTTGAGTATGTACATGATAGTTTTTTTAATAATATGAGTACGAATATGATTTTATAATGTGATGTAAATACATCATATCAAGATATACAATCATTATAATGTGTTATCATGTGATTTGATTTCAGAATATTTTGTAGACAATAAATTAATTGGCGAAAGTATCCGTTTTATAACTTCAAGTGATTATATTGTGCAGTTCTTAAAGTATTTGGACGTGTTTGTTTCACTATTTTATCACTTAAATGTACACGCATAAACAAGTCACATTTTAACCAAAATTATTTTTGCGGCAAAATTTATTGAACCAAAACTAATAAAATCTATTCTAACAAAATTGCTTATGAATTTAATACGACGTCTTTAATGTATGTACTGGAAGAATTTTTTACGTGTGTCTTCAAATAGAATTAGTCTTTTCAATTAAAAAATACACTTATGTAATTATATTAACTTATATATTATATAATTTCGGGATTTGGTCAACTTTCTTTTTGCTTCTTCACCAAGGTTTTGTAATACTATTTTTCTTCTCAAAATAAATGAAACTAACTTGAAAACCCATTCAAAGTATTACTAAATTTACTATTGGACGAATTAACAAACTCCAATTAAAAAAAAACTGATCCATTATTATTAACAAATTGTTAGAAGTCTTTTCCAAATAAAAGATTTGATATCCAATTCTCTTACAAGAACTTAAACAATTATTAGATTTATATGATTAATCCTATTGATGTCCGTCAATAAGGGTCTTTCCGCTTTTCGAATCTTCAAAGGTCCTGCAAAACAAATCCTCGGCCGGAGTTGTTTCCGGCGAAGATCCTCCGACGATCTAGTCAGTGGTCAGAGTAAAGAGTGTTTTAGTGGAG